>PNEQ01101483.1:0-13471 GCA_003012365.1 Medauroidea extradentata | reverse complement strand
TTATATTTACTGGTTTTCAAGTTTTGTATGAAGTAAAATTATGCAAATTTTGACTTTGAAGTGACATTACGGGAAAACTGGCTGAGCTAATTTTTTTTCGTTAGAGGTAAATGTACTCTTCAGTAATGTCTACAAAACTAACACTATTTTATACAAATATAAAATTATGAATTTTTCCCCACTTGAACGCCCTTAAGGCTCGGTTCCAGTCGCCAAATTGAATTTTATTATTTTTCGCTTTTATGAAATTCTGATAAGAAAATTGTTAAATCGGCGACTATACCGCAAATTCTATTTATCTTGAGTTGCAATACAAGCATAGCAATAGAGCTAGTAATGTATTTTTAGGTAGCAATTTGTCGGACAAATTATGAATATAAAATAAAATTGCGGCGTAATTATATGTTAACAGCTAAATCGCAAGGTCTGTACTGTAGCGAAATGTAAATAGCTAGAATTTGATGTATAATCGCATATTTAACATTTTTCTAATCAGAATTAAAAAAAAAAAAAACTAAAAATAATAAACATCAACATGGCGACTAAAACCGAGCCTTAAGTCAGAAAGGTTAGCCTGAGTAAAAAAACATTTCAGCTCGCGGCGTTAAATTAGTTATCGAGTGAAATCTTCAAGCATCCAATAAGTCACGAGAGCGGTTTCTGTGTCAGACCACTGGTCACTCTGCGATAGAGCACGGTATATGTTGCTTCTAGCAAACGACAATCGCCGATTGGCGCAAAAAAATTACATAAACTATAGACACAAAAAAAAACATAACTAGTGAAACTGGATGCACAGTGTTCAAAATATAGAATAAACGAATAGTATGAGAACTAACTTAAATACAAATACTTAACGTACAAAAATTTTCTGCAGACGTCGTATGTAGAAAAAAAAAATTTAACATGTGAGTATAGGTGGAATTGTTTTTAGTAACCACCACCTTGAGACCTTGAATTGCTTGCAGGTGTTCAGATATAACTTGGCTATCGACAAAACCTGGTTATGTGTGACAACAAACCTACCTAACCTCAGCAGGTCGGTTAAAAGGTGAAAATGATGAGTACAAACTTATGTATGCCATAAGTTAGTACAGTTTGTCCTTGGAACAAGTGAAGTTGAAATTATTCCTTGGGACATTCTAACATTATTGAGAACATTTATTAGGTAATATGTCAATTTCCTACCTGTTTGAAGTTAATTTCGCTCGCGCCAAATGTCAGACTCAAGCCGAAACACGCACAATTGTTGATTTCTCAGCACATAGGAAGAACATTAATAAGATGATCTGTGCCAAAATTTCAGCTTGTTCAAAATTTGTCCGCGTACATCTTCAAACCATCTGGGCTAGCAGTTAGTTACGCTTTCGGGATGGCCATTCATTACAACAGAGAAAATACCCTGATTTTTCCCTCATTTCCTTGACAGAAAAGCAAAACACTCCATAATTTTCACAAGCACAAAAACATCTTGGTGATTTATTCAACGTATTTTCCAATAAAGTTAGTAATTTAAAGTCTTTTTGATTAACACTAGTGTGTTGTCCAGCCACTAACAAAAATTCAGCGAAAATAAAATTTAACCTAACAATTTTATAATATAATGTATATATTATCACTTTTACACTAAAATATTCTTTTGAACTAAGAATACAATTATGCTCTAAAACTACCTTATTTTCCATTGTTTGCCTTTTATGAAAGCTTGAAATGAGCCATACAAAAAAAAATCCAAAAACTTCTTGAAATTTCCCTGATATTTCCAGGCGGCCACTATTTCCCTGATAACTCCAGATTCTCCATGGATAGGTGGCCGCCTTGGAGCATTTTATTTACATTACGTCTTAACCAATTGCGTATCCTGTCGTAAAAACACTTGTAAAATAACACGCGTGCAACCTTGTAGGTCACGTCAATAAATCAATAGTGGGAAGAACCTTCTTCCCTCATCAGTACCATACCAACATTGCTCTCTTTAGCGCATCCCATGTTCCTGTCAGGGGGTGGACATATTTTGCGAGTCCGGGCCTGAAAGTATGGAAGCGGTAAGGACGACGCAGCACAAGCTGCATGCTTCACCCTAGCCTCTAGGAGTGATATTCTAGCCAATATATCCCCTATATGTCTCATTCAGTGGTTACCCTGTAATTTTGTGTTTTATACACGCACATACTTTAAGATTCTTAACCACTATGTTTATATCTAACTATGACCGCAAAAACCACTCAATTTTCGCTATTTTTGGCCACGAAAAATTTAGCTTTCAGAGGCCGGTCTGCAGTGAGTTGATTTGCACGTTGAGGGCACAGAAGTGAAGGAGCGATAAAATATACTTTGACGCGCGCACCTAGTGCCACATCGCTGCTATTGACAAGGCAGCAAACTGACGCACAATATTTCAGGTGTTCCGCTGGAACTATGGGACTTAAGCGGTGGTCGTGGCCATAACATATTATTGGTGGAAAGTCTGTACTACAGTTCACGGTAAACACCTTAATTAGTTTCTTATAGGTAGTTCGGGATAAAGTGAGCAGTTTTGAAAACCTAGTTACTTTTAACATTCGAGGTCATAATAAACAGTATTTTATTATTATTATTATTATTATTATTATTATTATTATTATTCATTACAAGATGGTGTTCAACAGTGCTCACGACCAACCTACGTCGATCTGAGCAGTGGAAAAGTGTCGTTTTTTAGTTATGTTTAAGAACTCGAAAGTAGTATTTCCAATGAGCATGATATTTTAAAATTACGTTCTAAATAGAGAAGGTGATTTATCGCGGGAAAAGATGACTGTTTGCTTGGCTTCAATGCAATGTATTCATTTCTGACGCTTTTATTTCTTTACTGGTGAGTCCATATTTGACTGGGCCAATGATAACTCTGGTGCGCTATGACTGGACGTCTGTGACTAAACTGTAAACAGCTAGACCATGTCATATAACCGTCGCCCAATAATACATGACGCAAGAAACTACACTGATTTGCAGAAAACGCTGGCAGAAAACATTCTCACGATTTCCCACCATCTCTAGTCATAAACTCTTAAATGTGTTTTCTTCCGTAGCTAAATACATTGCGAAGACGAATAAACGCATATATCTAACTCACTTCAGCCAGGAGCACATCCAGGAGGGAGGTCAGGAGGCCCTGCTCCCCGATTTGACTTTTTATGCATACCTTAGTTAATCCTTCAAATACTACACATTTTTTAAAGTGGTATATTAAATTTTTTGTTTAGAAAACGACTTAATGAGATCCATTTTGTACCGTATAAACTAAATTTTTCTAGAGGAGAAACCCTGGACCCCTTATTCTGAAAATCGTTACAATTCTCCGTTTACAAGAAATAAATATTTCAAATAATCAGATGCTGCAGTATCATTGTTAGCACAAGAATTTTTGTGGCTATTTAAAGAAATTCACTCATGAAACATACGAATAATGGTGTGTGATAGGCATGCCAGTGTATGGAGTTACTTGAAAGTAAGTTTGTTGAGGTTTACTTGGTTGAAATACATGACATGGTTCTACAGAACTGTAGCACATGTTTTTTTTTTAAATTGCAAAATGCATTTACAAGCATGCTGTGTGCAATTACATTGCGGGTGTAGCAGTTTTTGCCTACATGCCAGGTATTGCATTGTTGGCACAGACACAATGGAATGCCTTTTATAGTAAATGGTTAGAGTCCCGGATATTTCGCGGTTCAACGACCAACAGGCTGGATTCCACAGACCTGTGTACACTCTGTCCTCAGCTACGTTGTACATTGGCTGTTGCTCCAGTGAGTAAGCTTTTGAACATATGACGATGTAGCGCGGGAGTCCGTGAGTGTTTTATACATGTCCGCCATTGGTTCGGAGTCCTGAAGGTCACATTTAATAAACAATGACTCAACTGAAAAAGTTTTCAACAAATACATGACTTAGAAATCCAACCTCTCCTCAGCTGAATCCGTGAAATTCCCGGGGATCTATAAATAGTACATTCTAGTACCTTATACAAATAAGGTGTACTACTCAGAAAAGCAACATGAAATGTTCACAAAACCCAACGTCACAAAAGTTCTAGTCAATAAGAGGATAACCACCACTGTTATTTTCATTAAGGGAGTTATAAAGAGCAGTTTCTGGATTAGGTCCAAGATCTCTGTAACACTTATCATTGTTCAGAGAGTTGGAAGTTAACACCACATTGTTTCTTAAAATTTGCCAAAATACCATTTCAAAATTTATTTTTCAAGGGTGAATGTCTCCCTTACAATTCGCGCTACAGACAAAAATTTCTTAGTGTAACCAGCCTATAAGTAGGTACCTAATTTTTGATAGGGAATATCTCTGAATGCTTGTAATATACTGCACACCGCCTCGGCGACCCAGACCAGAGTCTGGCTCTGCCCAGACGGCCACCTTCCTGTGCTGGTGAGGAGTGATTTGAGGGAAGGGTACAAACAGAAGATCCTCAAGAAATCCCGCCGAGCAGCAGCATTGCCCTGCACTATTCTCAATATTCACCCATATTTCCTGGCATGTATAGGCTGTTCACTATAAACCGAGCACTCAGCAGAACTTGTAATTAATTAAATATATGTTTGATTAGATCAAGAGTGTTGAAACGTTTACACTGGTATTTAGTTACATGAAAGTTTATATATTAAAAATAGTAACGTTGACTGCAAAACCGCCGAAAGAAAACTTTATACGGTGTTCACTTTATCGTAAACGGCCTATACTCGTGTACGACTGTAACGGCTGTTCGAAAACTCACCGGAATATTCTTGTTAAAAAGATGGCAATTCTCTATTTTACTCGCGTATCTGTACTTTGCCGCACTGTCTGTCTTGCGAATGGTACAAGCAAACATTTATGGCTCCCTCGCCATAAAAAATTTGTGTACACATTACATTTATATTCAGTAATTTCTGTTATAAAGTAAACTTAAGGGCCTCGCCTACCATGCGCTTAAAATGAGTTGTAGCGTGTTCGTAATACCGTTTTTTTATAAGAAACTATTCCACATATGCCCAATGTGTCTATGTACGACAAGAAAATACACTTGAAACGATGACTGAAAAGTCGTACTTCAAAGTATCACGCCGATTAGAAAAATAATTTCGGAGCTCCTCAAAATGGCTAAAAACAGTATTTTCAACCTGTTATATCTTTAAAAATACTTTCGGGATTCGTGTGAAACTTGTCTAGGAGCACGCAATTGACTTTTCTTAAAACTTTCCGCCTTTAAAAAAGATGGGTCGCCACTGAAAGTGTCAGTCAGGCGAGTCTTCTACGATACTACTGCACGCCGTTTCAGTGTCTTGCGGTAGAGGCGATGCCGCATTAGATGAGCCAGTCAACATCGCCCTTCGCGCCGTGCCTCACTCACACAAACACACGGCCAGTAGACGTGCGCCTTAGGAGAAGGTTCTAGAACGGCTTGATGCTTCGGCACACGGCGCGTGCAGCTGTACTTCGCTTTACATAACGTAAGTAAGTTAAATTTTGACAGTTCTGAATTATTTATGTAGGCCCCATCGTACATATGAGGCAATGCTTGTCGACATTTGATATTCTAAAATGAAATATGCGCTCCACCGCGCGCACGGTACCAAATTTTACCTTACATTGCAGGTAACTTGCGGTAGGCCTATACAGGATGTTACAAAGGTACGCCCAAACTTTCAGGAAACATTCCACACACACAAAGAAAGAAAATATGTGTTATGGACATATGTCCGGAAATGCTTAATTACCCGATTGTATCCTCGCTCACGGAAGTCATTTTGAATATTTCATTTAAGAACGTGTGTTACGTAATGCTGGTACTGTCTGTTTCTGTGTGCTCCCAGTCCATCATTTCATGTGAATTGAAGAGACGCAATGCAGTCACGATTACCTTCCGTCACGTCGCCCACCTGGCAGTGATCCTAGGTAGTAACGTACATTCTAACGAAACATTCCATTGGGTAATTGGAACAGTGTCTGTACGAAATGTTTTTTACGATGACATTTAACGAGATGTAAGGAATTGAGCTCTCTAACATGGTAACTAAGCGTTTCCGGGCATATGTCCATATCACATACCTATTTTATTTCTTTGTGTGCGTGGAAATGTTTCCTGAAAGTTTGGCCGTACCTTTTTGTAACATTCTGTGTAACATAAACGTGGTCTCAGAAATTGTCAAATGTAATCAAGTTACACGAAACACAGTAGACCTCGACCATAACTTCTTTCCTTGTGCACGGCAAACTCAGTCAACACATCTGGCACGAACTACAGGAATTGAATGTCGATATTTTGAAGGACCAATTCTCACATATAGAGGAACAAAAATGTTGTTTTTTCTGCACTACAATTCACAGTATATATTACACAGTCCATAACGCAAGAGCTAAAGTCATAGTACTGTGGAATGCCATCGTAGCAATTATTGAAAGTTACGTACCACAGGGGCAGGTCTGGATCCTGGAGGGGGCTATGCCTTATAACATAGCTATGCCTTATAACATAGCTACAACCACACTCCAAGGACCCCCCCCCCCCCAAAAAAAAAGAAATAAGATTTCAAGATTCAAAATTGTGCTACCTATTAAAAGAGTTTCCAAATTAAATATAAATAAATAAAATAATATAACCTATAAGAAATTGTAATATTTCTTTTTTCAATTAATTGTGCTTTTAAAAGTGAAAACGTGTGCTGATATGAAATAAATTAAGTACATGTTCAAGTTTATACTTCCATATTGTTGCAAAAAATGATTTTGTTGTACTTTATAAAGCCCAAGAAAAGTATACGGTAATATTTTCAATATTTTACTTGGCAGGCCTAATTATTTTGTTTTTTAAATTTTTGGAGCAATCTCGGGAGGGGCCATGCCCCATATGACCACCCTCCCCTTTCTGGATTCAGCCCTGACATACGAGACATAGGCTATTTAATTGGACGATAAGCACTGTACGATGCAGCATTCAGGGGCGTCATGGGAAGTTCAGGGGGGAGAAATGCCCCCCCCCCCTGGATTTAGAATTTTAAGTGTATAAACTATATTTTTTGAATTTTGTTATTTAAATAATACTAACTTAAGCACATAAAACTGAAGTTTTACTATTAAGTTTCTAATTTATAGGCTACATGCTTAATTAATAAAAAAATGCAACAAAGTCACTGTCAAAAAAAAATCTCGTCGCTCCCCCCAAGAAAAACCTGAAATGACGCCCCTAGCAGCATTCCAAATTAAAACCGTCCAGCTCTCGCGTTATGACTGTACATACGTTGTGTGTGACGTTCAGTGCAGAAACAGTGCATTTTCGTATCCATGTCCATACAACATTTTCGGTTCTCCTAGGCGTGGGGATAGTTTCCCATAAAATATTGACACGCAATTCTGCAACATGCTGTATAGACGTTCTAGTTTCTTGTATATTTAATAGTAACCCCTCCTACACGTGGATACGACAAGCTCTGCCGCCACGCATGTGCCCTTATCTGGCAAATTACGTTAACGAATCACGTGACGTCCAAGGCCAACAGGTACGGTGGCTGTGTCAACAATGCTGCACGTCAGAAGGCCGTCGCTTTACCTCCAGACAGCAGCGCTCCAAATGCGGGCTTGGGTTACGCTTCGTGGTCACTGATTATTATAACTCTCACGAGTCTTCGAATTCTACCGGTAAATCACAGACGTGTGGTGTTGCAGGATCGTTATTGTAATTGGCTCAGTCAAATGAGACACGCCTCTTCACACAGACACGCAGCCAATAACCATGTAGCAGAATTGTAGACGTGCACGTAAGGCACTGAAACAAACTGGGGAAAATTAATTTTCGCGAAAAAACAGGGGACCCTACATAGTATATTTATCAGATAAATAACCTAGTATGCTGGCCTTGATCTTAATCGATTAAACTTTTGTAAATGCAGGTAGGTCTCTGTTGCGTAAAAACACAGGAAGGGGGAATAGACCACGTATTAGATTTTGGACCGATTACTACAAGATTCCAAAATAAACTTTTTTAATCTCGCCTTCCGTCACATATGCTACACCATGCCCCTAGTTAGATAAATTTAACAAAAAAAGTTTACAAAATATTACGTCCACTCTAGCAGCTAATTACAAATTGGACCAAACTGCCTGTTCTTTTCATTTTGATAACATGCTTACAACCAGGGGCGTCATTTGGGGCTACAAGGGGGGGGGGCAAATGCCCCCCCCCTTGGATTTGGAAATTTTGTGTATAAATGTATTTTTTGTATTTTTAAATGTAAATAATGCTAACTTAATGACATAAAACTGAAGTTTTATTATTAAAGTATCTAATGTATACATGCTTAATTAATAAAAAAGATGCAACAAGGTCACTGTCGTCAGAAAACAAAATCTTGCCCCCCCCCTGGGAAAACCTGAAATGACGCCACTGCTTACAACCTGTTTCAATATTCACGACTCATCTAATATTAAGACTTAAAAGAACCATCCTTGCATTATTGCATAATTATGTAGAAGAAAGCGCAGGGCGAGGGGCACAGCTCAAATTATCATGGTTGGGGGATGGGACAAATGTAATGCTGTTCTAATTTCCATATTTAGCTAAGGAGGTGCAGTGGTC
Organism: Medauroidea extradentata; assembly: GCA_003012365.1. Classification (NCBI taxonomy): domain Eukaryota; kingdom Metazoa; phylum Arthropoda; class Insecta; order Phasmatodea; family Phasmatidae; genus Medauroidea; species Medauroidea extradentata. The sequence continues at coordinate 4,860 of PNEQ01101483.1, read as the reverse complement.
ACCATCTTGGACTATAAACCTTTGTTTTCATAAAAATACTTTAAATTATATAATACCTAAGAGGGCGTGGTACATAATTAAACGCTAGAAGCATTAATCTATAACTGTAGGTTTCTTGAAACCAATTTGCGAAAATTAAACAATAGCAATCCTAGACAATAGTTTTAGCCAATGTTTTAAACAAAATTGTTTCCAGTGTTACGAACTAGTGAGGCCGGAACTTCGTGCATTTAACTGCGGCGCAAGAGATCACGGGTAACGAATTAGTAATTCTGGATAAATATTTACTCATAAAGTTGGCAAATACCATTATCTAGGATTGTCATGGAGTATTTTATCCATATTGGCTTCGAGAAAAGCGTAGAAATAAATTGATGTTTTCAGCGTTTATTTATCTACCACGCACTCATAACTACTAAGATAAAGAACATGTAAAATTAATATTGCATATGGAAAGGTAGATTGTTCCCGGCTTCAAGAATTTAAAAGGTTGGGCGGGGAGGGGGGGGGGGCTAGATATGTATCCCCATACCTCCTTGTTGCTAAACCTATGGAAGTTCGCTATTAAGGGGCCCTCCTCGTTGCCATAAAATCTCACTGCAGCATGTTTGAAGAAACAGTTTTACACCGAAACTAATACACGTGTGTTCACGCCGTTTGTCTACGAAAAGAACACACACTTCAGACGACTGCCCTTAAGTACTTTCAAGACAACACACGTATTAGAAATCCCCTTTTAGGGCACGTCAAAATGGGTTAAAACCGGGTTTTCTGGCTGCTATAGCGGAAAATATACTAGCCGAATACATATGAAACCACTTAAGGGTAGTGCATTGGACTTTAGTAAAGTGATTTCGTAAATAAAACAATAAGGTCACCACTTAATCTCATAGGAAATTAGTTTTTTCGTGAAGACTGCACGCCTTAAGCGTAGAGGCAACGCACCGTTGTATGGCCCATACGACGTCGCCCTTAGTACCATACCTCACTCACACAAACACATGTGCCACGAGGCGGGCCCCTTAAATGATGAACTTTTAACTGACATGCTGTACGAGCAATGGTGCAGAATTATTTTAAAATTCACTGTGCGTAGCGTACATACATACGAACGTCGCGAAAGTTATCCAACTGCTAAGTTAAACATCCGATCGGACTGCGGAAGAAAATTACACGCAAGATACCACGGGTTCATTTTGAGACATGAATCAGTTGCTGGGAAATGGCTTGGCAAGCTAGAGCTCACAGCACCCGTCGACGGCTAAATTTAGACATTACTTAGCCTATAGCTAAACCGAAAGTTCCTTGAACTGAAATTCTTCCCAACAGGCAGCCCAGCCTCCCAACAGAGAAGCTAGGACGCTGATGGATATTGAAGTTTGTGCTGATAATCCACAGTTCGCAATTTGTTTTCTTTTTCCCTTAGGGTATCAGCTGTAACGTGTTCAATTACAGCGAAATTAGAAGAATTTTCCCGCCATGAGGTGTTTGGAAACAATGAAAGATCAGGTCAAACAAAACAAAGACACGCTGGATCTTTAAACAATAAAAAAAACTCACACGTCGTAGTCGTGTTTACAATCGTTGGCGCCGAAAAGTGACGTTTATCAAGCAAACACGACATGGACCGTAAAAAAACCTGCTTGAAATGATACGACCTCTCATTACTAAACATAGTGCGGAAGAATGAGCCAACAGGCCATTACTAAAATTACCGGCAATAGAATTTAAGTTTGAACTGTCATACCTACAAAGTACAAAGAACTAGAAATTGCCGTTAACTGATAACGAAAGTTTTAAGAAGATAAAAGCTGAAATTAAGTTAATCGAAACAGAATAATATTACTCAATATACAAATGATTCGCATTTTTTTGTCGTAAATATGAACCATTTATTAAGAAAAAGTTTAACTTACTTGAATAAACTGGATTGTGATGGCTGACTTTCCGACACCTCCTCCGCCGACCACAACTAGCTTGTAGGTTTGCGAATAGCTCTGTCGATCGCCCGGCCTAGACATTTTCTCGTTACAATCTTGATGCGGTCGCTAAAATGTAATTATTTCAGTACACAATGTAGCGTAGTAAAAAAAAAAAAAACACAAGTTAAAGTGCACACCCGAAAGTGACCTAAACTTATCTTTCAGCAAGGAAAAACGACAAAAAGATTGTTAATCAGGTCCGCTCAACGTGATGCAGCGAGACCATGTCGTGTTAAATGTTAACAAATTACAAGATAACAAACAAATCAATTTTTTTTTTTTTGTGTTTTGATGCTGCGACTATAACATTCCAGTCAGCTTCAATGACCACGCCCGAATCACTTATCACAATTCACAAACGTTTATTATCACAGCACTTTTGAGATAGAAACTGTTCCTCACCACACTAGTGCACACACGCACATCTACTTGTCACGCTCACCTATAACCCCACCACCAGCAATCACAACATAACACAAATACTACATTCACCGCTACGCCTCTATTTTACATTATTCCCTCCCCGTCTCACTGTAAAACAACAGAAGAACGATGTCGAAGGAGGGGAGCAAGAACTGTCCGAAGTGGGAGGACTTACGGCGGGAGATATAAATCGCGTCACTAACGTAAATGTCCGTTTATTCTTCGTACATTAAATAATTATGTTGATTACGCTTAATTATTCTCTTATCTTGAAATATATAGTTAGCATTACCAGTTTACAAGTACGTCGAACTATATTTAATGTTGGTTCCTTTAAAACTTTGCTAACTCATTCGGATAGTATTTTTATTTGTATTTGTAAACAATTATGTACTATTCAAATATTATAATACTTTTAATTATCCAATTTTTTATAAAGATATTTCGTCACGAATAACGAGGTGATCATAAGCTCTCTGCCATCTATTGGTTGTATGAGGAACTCCAAGCGGCGATAACAAGCTTTCTGCCATCTATTGGGTGTATAAAGAACTCGCTTCAATGACTGCCATCTACCGATAGAAAGTTAGAAGTGTTTCACTTAGTTTATTATGTAATTTACAGATAGCAGCACAAATACATGCGAGCGGTACAGTGTCTCTACCTTTTCGAGAACATGGTAACTACAAACATATATTGATCGGTTGCAATTTGCTTTGAGGTTGTGTGCGTGTGTGCTCGAGACGGCTGACGGGGTGTGTGGGGTCCGGTCTGAAACGTGAAAGGTTATCGTTCAACCGTGCGGTAGAATTGTTAACAGCCTGCGTGAGAAATAGACTTCGCTACTAAGGTTCGACGCGGCGCTGGAAACACGCACATTTATTAAACAGGCGGAGAGAGTGTTTTATTCCCCACACACAAAAATAAACTATGAGCTGGCAGAATCGCGCGGAGGTTTTGTAAGAAACATTCCAATTATACATTCCGTACTGTAAAACAACTTCGTTAATACAATTGTCATCAGCTGTCGGATACGCGCGACGGAAAGTACAGTTCATCACATCGATGGGAGAAAGGAAAGACCAGCATTTTAAGTAAGTAGGCTTTGTATTATTTCGTTCTGTACGTACGTATGTAGCTGTACTGTAGTTTATGTTTACAGCAAAAAAAAATTATATTAAAAATGTTGGGTATGAAGTAAGGAATCAATTTTTGCTAAAATGTGCGACAAGTCCAGCATATTAGTGGTATTTGCATTTCATAAGTACTGAACAATACTGTTGTGGTTATTTCTGTAATTATTTTTACTAAGAAGAAAATTACTATTGGTAAGAGTTCTTTCGAAACGCATAATAATTGTGAGGAAATTGCAGGCGAACTGTAAAAATAGTATGGCCTAACAAGCTACTATAATTATTTTTGTTAGGTGCAGTAACGTTGATCGAGACACTTCTGTAGGTTAAAAATAAGTGTAATTTTGTGGATGGTTTAGTAATCTGCACTATACAGCACACAATCCTCGTTTTGTTTATTTCCTGTCCTACAAACAAACGTCACTAGGCTACAGCAGTCACATTATTGATGTTCGTAGTTTTAATAAAAATAAATTTCACTTTCAATGGCAGCCACCTGGTGGTAAGTTGTAATCTCCTCCGTTCCTCCCCAATTACCTATCAAGCCTCTCATAAATCTTTCCAACCACCCCCCTCCTTTTTTTTTTTTTTTTTTTTCGCCTCGCGCCCACTAACTACGGTACTCCGAAAGTAAATTCTACTCCCTTACAGACCTTAGGTTTGTTCGCGTGGTCTGCCAGTTTTACCAGCCGAGGGCAAGTGCCATTTTTCGCTGGCAGCGAAATGGCAGGACGGGCAGTTGCAAGTTGCTATGACCACCCGAACGATATCTGGCAGTAAACAAGCATGTTGTTTTGAAAAACACCCGCGAAAGTTTGTTTAGAAAGTTTAGCATTGAGAACTCGGCTTAGCTTCCCGACGTATTTTCGTAATTACGTTAATACATACAATAACTTTCGTTTAGGCCTAAAGAATGGAAAACAAGAGATCGCAGGACCTCCCATGCAAACTAATAGCATTGGAGACGAAAAAATGTATTTATTTATTTATTTTTTTTTTTTTTTTTTTAATAACCATAGCGGAAAAATACGTTTTTAACGAGCCTTGCGATTTGTTAACATTCATTCTTCAGTACATAGGGCGAAGATTGATACAACGTACGAAGTTATGATGCATGTATTAAAATCGTCTTTGTAAATTTTTGTAGGAATGTTCATACTAGTGTAGTTTCACAATAGGCTACATTAGTCAGAGGCAATTCAGTTAGGTAGGCCTACACAACTTTGCTGCTGACGAACATTAGAGGCTGGGTAATTTTTTCGTAATTTGTCACATCTTGTTAATTGTAGGCGATTGATTTTTGTGGTTTTGTTAGCTTACAC
>PNEQ01101482.1:0-13470 GCA_003012365.1 Medauroidea extradentata | reverse complement strand
TCCCGAGCGTAATCCGAGCGCCCTTCGAACAGTTCGCGAACCGCTCGTGAGCAGCATGTTCGCCAGTTTGTACGCTGTCCCGAGCGTAATCCGAGCGCCCTTCGAACAGTTTGCGAACCGCTCGTGAGCAGCATGTTCGCCAGTTTGTACGCTATCCCGAGCGTAATCCGAGCGCCCTTCGAACAGTTCGCGAACCGCTCGTGAGCAGCATGTTCGCCAGTTTGTATGCTGTCCCGAGCGTAATCCGAGCGCCCTTCGAACAGTTCGCGAACCGCTCGTGAGCAGCATGTTCGCCAGTTTGTACGCTATCCCGAGCGTAATCCGAGCGCCCTTCGAACAGTTCGCGAGCCGCTCGCGACGATCCGAAGGAAGTCGGTTTTTAGGGATTCGCGGTGCCAGTTTGGACACGCTCGGCGCAAGTTCGTGTGTTTAGACAGTGCTCGGCGCTCGCGAACATTCCCTGCTATCAGCAGACTATCTTCCGCTTGTTGTATGCTCTTAGTTGGCTCGGCTGTCCAGTGTCCAGTGGATGCTAATCCGATATACAGGCAGGCTATACAATCAGCAAAACCAATCATATCGTGACTCACATTTCATATATTCAGAAAGTTCGATTAATCAATTAAACTGCCTCAGCTATGCTTATAATCCTTGGTAGCAGTCATCAACATTATCACTCATTTCATCCATCCTGAGAGATAATATCACAGACACGTGCAAACATGATAGCTAACAACTAATAACTTCCTACAATATTACTTAACATAATAATGAACATAAATTATGTTATTTAAATCGATCAATATCACAATTAAACCTGCACATACACATTATTAACCATATATTTGTATTTTAAAATTTCCAGGATGTCAAAGATTAACAAACTGTACCCTTGTGGACATACGCCACTGCGATATATGTCGTCCCAGAAATCTTAGAATGAGACTAAGCATAACAAAAAACGAAAAAGAAAAAGAGAGAGAGAGAGAAAAAAAACACGCCGAGCTGGCTGTAGTCAACACATCCATAAACCAAAACAGAACATGAAAGATCCCATAAGGAATTAGTCAACAACAAATAAAGGAAAATGATAACGATAAACAATCGAAAATTGAAGTCGAAATACAAAACAAACTAATATGTAAAACTCAGGACATCACAGACAATACTGGGACGAATACAATATTGGACACAAGACAGGATAACAACGACGACGTCACAGACAACACACAACTATGAAGACACAAAAGAACTCAGTAGATTTCCAAAGGCCGATTTTCACGACGTTTAGGGAGCTGACATCTGCTCCCGTCTTCAGGTGAAGTAAAAGTGAAAACTGGTCCAGTTATACAGCGTGATAATGATACATTTTGAGTATATGTTCATAAACAACGAAATAATACAAACATATCAGTAATTCCTGCTCTGCTTGTGATGCCTACCCATCGCTTCAAATGCGTTGCAATGTGTTATTAAATCCATTTTACGTCACTATTCCATATATGCCCATTGTGTCAATGTACGAAAAGAAAATAAACTTCGTGCAATGACGGGAGGGTGCAGTTTCATAGCATCATGTCAATTAGAAAAACCATTTCGGAGCCCCTCGAAATGGCTAAAAACAGTTTTTTCAACCTGTTATATCTGAACAACTACTCACGGGATTCGTGTGAAACTACACTAGAAACATGCAATGGACTTTGCTTAGAACTTTCCGCCAATTTAATAATGGGGTCGCCGCTGAAAGTGTCAGTCAGGCGAGTTATCTACGATACCAATGCACGATGTTTCAGTGTCTTACGGTAGAGGTGATACCGCACCAGATGAGCCGGCCAACATCGCCCTTGGCGCCGTGTCTCACTCGCACAAACACACGGCCACTAGGCGAGGGCCTTAAGGGTACGGTAGACAGAAATTTTCTTCGTCAGTTTTTGTTTTTATATTTGTACCACATATTATTTTTTCTAATTTTAGACATAACTTGTGACTAAATTGTGTTCTTATGAAATTGTTTTACCTATCATAATTTTTCAATCATGGCTCGCCAAAGTCAAAATTAGCGTATTACGTTTTTAGGTACGGCACTAAAGCCAACTGAAATATCGAAAAGGAAAAAAATTCACTGTGAATAAGCTACAATGTCTTCTATATTAAACTCCAAAACAAAATATTTTTGTATTTTTAAAAAGTTCTGGAAATTTTAAAAATTCTATTTACAATTTCAGAATTTGAATTTAAATACAAGAATATAATATTTTTTGTTCTTAAATAGGTGAACTTGCAGCATGGTACACTGTTATTCACTGTAGATTTTTTTTTTTTTTCAGTATTGGTATGTCGTCCTTAAAAGCCGTGACACGTAAATTTTGACTTTGACAAGCCATGATGGAAAAACTGTGACAGATAAAAACATTTCAGAAGAGCAAAATTTTTTACAACTATGTCTCAAACAGAAATAAAATTTCTGGTACAAATATTAAAATAAATAAATGGTGATGACAATTGCTGTAGACCGTGCTTTTAAGGGGTTTATAGTTGGAGTAAATAAAAGTTAATATTACTGGATTTTTTTGGCTAGAGATCGAACAAGATTTGCATGGAATAATAATGTAGTGTTCGTGTACAGTACCACCTCGACTGCAGAAAGTACTAAGTACAGTATGTGTACGTAAGAGACGAGTAGCTTGTCCTCGACAAGACGGTGAATAATAGTGCTGTATGTTTGGACGGCAGAACATGTGGGACGTATAAAAATATACGGGGTAAAGCATACAGGAAGAAAGAGCGAGCTAGTGAGAGTGTTTGGTTATTTCTGGCGAGCGCCAGTTTTTACATGTCTGCATGCGAGAACCTAAACAAACACGAGCACTCGTGACCGAGACAAACAACATTCCATGCCAGGGGCGGATCACACTCAAGGTTTTGAGGGGGGAGGGGGAGCTTTCTCAAAAAGTAACTATGCCCACACCCCGCGACAAATAAGGGATTATCCGGGGGCCCTCCAAAGTAAAAATTTAGTTTGTAAGGTGCAAAATGATGCTGCTTAAGGTATTTCCTAAACAAAAAATGTAATATCTCATTTAAAATTTTTAAAGGATAAACTATACATAAAAGGTCAAAAAGGAGGGAGGATCCGATCCCCTGCCCCTCTTCCCTGATCCACCACTGTTCCAATCGAGTTTTGGGGTGAGTCGGTGAAGGCTCGGGCGTTATAGTCGCACTATTATATACATATATATATATATATATATATATATATATATATATATATTTATGAGTGTGTTTTTTTTATTAATTCTGAGAAGAAAAATGCTAAATGTGTGATTATTCCATGTATTCTATTTACCTTGCACTTCAGAACAAGCATCGCAGTTGAACTTTTAATGTTTACTTAGGCCGCAATTAATTAAGCAATTAATTGTATAGTCTTAATTTGTTACACTGCATAAATAAACGTTGAGATGCTGGTTTTGTAGCGCAAGGTAAATACAGTAGAATTCACGCTATAATCGCAAATTTAGCATTTTCCCCCCCTCAGAATTTCATAAAAGTGAAAAATAAAATAATACAATATGGCGACTAATGCAGACCCGTAAGAGAATTATTTGCGTTGCGCATGAATGTTGTAGTGTGCCGCAGTTTATTATTTTCTATGCGAAACAGCTAAACTTATTCGCAAAACGTTTATTTACGAAAACAGCACACAATAGAAATTACGTTTTTTCATGTAAAAAATGCAGCACCCTTATTAGAAACATGATTTCGGGGCCCCTCGCTCTCAATATGGCTTTGTTTACTGCTGTAAGTACAAACATATATCCCGGGTTCATGAATCACAACACAAGAAGCGTGCGTTATACATTACTACAAACTAAAATCACGTATGTTATATATAGGCTTATTTTGAGTTTTTGAGTTACCGCCATTTTAAAACCTATAGTGGCTTGCAGGTGTTTAAACATCGCCTGGAGATCGAAAAAGGCTATCATGTCTAAGCAAGCTTTAATAAGGCCTCGCTCCCTAGTTTAGCAGTGGTTTCGAAAATTTTTTTTGTAACGCAAATTAATACATATATCAAAAATCACTTTGGCAGTTTTAACACTTATATATCAACGATTTTATATTGATTTTTTTGCTGCAATACACCAAACTGATTTTTAGATTTTTGCCCCAGAAATAGTACACATTTTGTTGTGAAAATAAGCCAAAATGAAGCAAAATAATTTTTTTTCTCGCAAACGGTACATAACTAAAAAGAACGGTCTGGTAAAAGTGTGTATTGTATGACTGTACATTGTCTCAAATTTTTTCAAAGCATTTGGTTAAAAAATATTTCAGTTAATTGCATTTCTGAGTACAAATTCTGCATTATCGTTTTGCACGGCGACACATAAAGATAACATTATTAAGTCATCTCGTTTGTAAAATAATCTCTTTAGCAAAGAAATACCTGTAGCAGAATATTATTACTTTCAACTTTTTTTTTTACTTTTATAAAATTTAAGAATTATGCAACAAACACTAAACTTAGCTAATATTTCTGATTGTACGACTTGTAAATTTGTGAATCTTTATTGTTCAGTACTATTAAACAAGATACAAACAATTCCACAAAATTAATTAACATTTAAGTAACTGTGCAACAGGCTCTTGTTAGTTATATTTCACGAAAGCTTTGAGGAGGTTATAAGGAGTCAAAGCGACCTGAAGTAAGGTAGCTTTGTTCAGTCACGTGACCGGGTTAAATGAAAACCTGCAAACAATTTTGAGTTTTAAGACGGCGGAAAAAAAAAGCCTAAGATCAATATATTTCATATATTATTTAAATATTTTACTAAATGTGACGACCGCAATGCCTTTTTTACGCGTTATTTAATTTGTAAAGCATATAATATTCGTTTCGTGCTCTATTCTTTGATATTTTTTTTAACACTGTGTATTAACTTTCACTTAGTTGTGATTATGGTTATGTCTTCTGTTTACATTATTTTTTCCATTTCTGATGGCAGCAAATTTGAAATCTTTACTCGGGTTACTGTATTTACGCTTCAAGCTGAAACTTTGTCTGAAGCCTTGCCTACAGCAGCGATAGCACTGCTATAGGTTACACGTATTTTCAGCAAAGTTATTAACAAATGTTGTAAAATTTTTTTTTGAAAATTCTGTTCTCAACATTGTAACCATCAGTCTGTTTTTATTTGTTAATATTTACAAATAAATGGTAATAACTATAGAAACACGATTATTTCGCGTATTTATTGTAGGTCAGGTTGAACGTCAATAATGTATACTTCACTCCTCCTCCTGAGATTAGTCGAGAGCAGTTTTAACACACATTTGACGACTGCAAGCCAGTTATAAATATGGAAACAAGTCGTGGGGATACCACGTGCTACGCGTTTGTACTGTTAGAAGCCAATGGATATTCGGCTTCAGCCGGTACACGTATAGAACTGAGAAGTCTAGGCTGTTGCCAGATGAATACGCGAAATACTCGTGCCTCTAGTAATAAAATATTTTTTTGCCAACATTTTGTTGAAAACGTTTACTATAAACGGAAGTTATGCATTTTATAAACTGTCACCAACACTGTTGACAACGTCAATTTACCGACACATTCTAGAGCGGTCTAGACCAAATGTTACTAGCAATATTATCATAAGTGTTGTTTACATTTTTGCTATCAACGTAGTTATTGACGCCCAATTATAATTCGTATTATTTTGTAAGTAACATTGGTATTTTGAGAAATGTTCACTTTTGCTATCAACTTTGTTGTAAAAAAGTGTACCATTGCTGTGGCATTTGTCGTTTTGTTGGTAACAGTTTTGTTACTAATATTTTTCAATCAACTTTGTTGCGGCAATTTTTTCGTTGTAAACTGGCATTTACCCAGTCACCCTACCTTGTTATAACGGTCATTTAGCAACTCTTGGATATGTACGCAGGGTCTACAGCAGGATTTCCGGACCCATACACAAGTTAAGTCTTCTGGGGAGCTTCGTACCATCCCAGACACACTCTCTTCCCTTTTTTTCTCTGTTAACGTCTAAAGTAGTTTACAGAATTTAAATCTTAAACATTTAGAAACAGACTTAAGAGGCGTGTCACTTCTTTTGTTAAAGTTATTAATTTTCGCTTAATAAATAGAGAGTGGTACATATCGGCGATGTCTCTTAATGGAAACAGTACATTTGACGATTAACGAAGTATTTATGGACTAAATGTGTTCTAGAATTGTTTGTGCTCTATTATATGGTGAGAGATTATTATTCCCTTACATTTGGAATCATCTTAATAATCCATAATCAAGCTCTAATATTTAAAAAAACAACGTGCGTGATAAAAGATAATGTGATTTGATAAGTCCATATTAAAACATTTTGAAATTAATCTTGCATGTTTGGAATCAGGAGGAAAATAAAAAAATTTCAGCTAGACCTTACACGGGTTCTCAAGAAATAAGCAGTAGAGTCTCAAAAATTAGCGTACACAATAGCGAGGTTACTGCCTAAGTACGGTCAAAAGGAATAGACTTGATTTTGTATTTTTGGCTGCATTGACTACTCCAAAGGCTATGGATGAAAATTTTAAGTAAACATTTTGAGGAAATCGTCACGAAACGTGCACGTAAACAATGCTCTGGTAGTATTTTCAGATTACAATTTATATTGCATAGCAATTTAAATTTCCTTACTGTAAAATAACTCAGTTCAATAAGTATTTCGTAGGTGAAAACAAGATGGCAGTTCGCGGGTGATTTACAAACGGCCTCGTGGGAATGCCGACTTACAATTTCCACTACAGACTGAATGATGTAAGCAGTAACTGTTCAACTGTGTATGATTCGTAGAGGTACGTAAATTTCGCAGATACATTCCAGGTCAGGTTGAACGCCAATTACCTATACTTCATTGTCATATCTGTGACTTGCTGGCGGCTGTTACGAAACGCGTTTGACTACTGCAAGCCAGTAGTAAATAAGGAAATAATGCTAAGTGTTATCGCTTGCTACCCGCTTGTACGGTTATAAGCCAATAGATAATCGATTGTGGCCAGTGGATATATAGGACTGACAAGTCTAGGCTGCTGCCAGATGAATCCGCGAAATTGACGTACCTCTAATGATTCGTTTTAAACCGGAATGATGGAAAAAAATTGTGAGTTCTACTGCTAAAAATATTAATTCTTAATTTTTGAATTGTGTAAACCTCTAAACTATTAATTCACAAGGAAACTTTAGTGTGTTAACTTGAAGATACTTAACATGAATATAAACTTACGACTTTGGGCACCTTTTTGTCTCCAGCCCTTCCCTCCCAAATCATTGTTCGACGGCCCTTGCAGTACGTTTGGCAACACTGCGACCAACGAGCTTGAAAGCTGGCTAGGCTGGCTCCGTGCGCCGACCTTCTTCCCAGTCAGAAGGGGCCAGGCGCATTGTTGCGGTCGATGCGACAGGAAACCAGGGGAGTTATTTTTAGCAAGCCCGAAGACCCCCAGCTCCTTCACGCCCAATTAACTCCTTCCAAAGTGGACGCTTCCTTTCATGCACCGCCAGCAGCTAAGCAAAAACTACTGGAGCAATGAAGAGACTATACCGGGGATCTTCCCGGAACAGCAATCGAGGGGTGCCTGTGGTAACATGGAAGGGGAAAAAATTACAAACCCAAACATGCCTGCCAATTGTTGGGTGTTGTATTTCCGGCGTTTTAATGGAGCCTTCGCTGAGAAATAAATACTGTTGTAGGTATTATACATGTATTAAAATAGGGACAACAGTAGGTACTATTGGGATTGTTCCTACAACAATTTGTCCTACAGAAGAAGCAAAGAACACCTTTCTTTTACAGAAAGTATTCTTACTTCTACAGAACAGTTTGTTGTAGAAACAATTAAATAGTAACAACAACCAAACTGGGTTTGTTGTCCTTGTTTAAACAGTAGTATGTTACGTAGCCTACACCTCCCTCAGTTTTTTGTACTTATATCTTTCCAGCAAAAGAAGAAGAAGAAGTAGTCGTAGTAGTAGCAGTAGTGGCTTCACAATGATACCCGCCATGCAGAATTATCGCAACCTTCTTCAGCAATGCTCACCTAAAAATTCGATAGTAAAGAACATAAAAATTATGTAACACAAGTGCGGTAATGCATTTGACTATAGCGAAATTTGTGAAGTTTTTACATCAGAGAACTGTATAAACGAGTACGGCAAAGGTAAACGTAATATTGGTAATAGTGTACTTGCCAGCAGCACCGATGTAACTATAATAACACATTATAACGTCATGTAGAGACTGGTAAGTTTTTCTAGCAAACATAACTTCTAAAAATACATTACTTACATTAAACATTAGCACGCTCTTTACAGATAGTATTCTTACTCAAGCCATTACTCTCAGGTAGGCACTGCTCTTAAGGGACCCGCCTCGTGGCACATGTGTTTGTGTGAGTGAGGTATGGTGCTAAGGGCGGCGTCGTATGGGCCATACAACGGTGCGTCGCCTCTACGCTTAAGGCGTGCAGTCTTCGCGAAAAAACAAATTTCCTATCGGACTTTAAGTTGTGACCCTATTGTTTTATTTACGAAATCACTTTACTAAAGTCCAATGCACTACCCTTAAGTGGTTTCACGTGTATTCGGCTAGTATATTTTCCGCTATAGCAGTCTGAAAATCCCATTTTGACCCATTTTTACGTGCCCTAAAAGGGGATTTCTAATGCATGTGTTGTCTTGAAAGTACTTAAGGGCAGTCGTCTGAAGTGTGTGTTCTTTTCGTAGAGAAACGGCGTGAACACACGTGTATTAGTTTCGGTGTAAAGCTTTTTCTTCAAACACGCTGCAGTGTGATTTTATGGCAGCGAGGCGGGCCCCTTAAAGCTGTGGTAGTTCTTTTCTTTTCTTATTGGTGCAAATAACTCGAATAATTTAATTATAAAATTAGCTTTGGAAATATCTTCGTGAATGTAATCATACAGTGTACAAATTGTTTTGGTGCAAAACTACCCGCTGAGTTTATTGTTACGATAAAATGAGGGTATAAATAAATATATGTGTTAAAACAATATAGTTATTCTTCAGTAACGACATCATTGTAAAACTACCAGTTCATGGTCTTGTAAGCAACGAAACTCCAGAGTGAAAAAGCGTAGTTTTTCACAAAGCTCATTCTGTTAATTTTAGCGCCACAGGCCCTGGCGACCTTGAACAATAAAAAAAGTGGTGGGCGTGACAAGAGACGTGGTTATAATGACTGATAACACACTTCCGCTCGTGTTGCTGGCATCGATTGGCTGCTGTGTGTCGAGTGGCCGTCCGGCAGATAGGACTCATGTCCGTTATTTCTGCAGTTGGCTGGACGTCTGCAACACCAACACTTGTACAGGATAGTTGTACTTTATGAGTTTATTCCTTATTATTGTGTATTTTTTATATTTCTTAGATGGAAATAATACGATTATAATAATATAAAAGCACTGACAACTGTTAATTATGTATATTTCCAAAACGAAAAGTGATAGTGAAAGTTTTTAACACCCAAATTTGTTTTTTCAAAATGTCAATATCTCATAACCATATTTTTTGAGCAGTGCTCCTGTTGCGATATATATATATATACACACCACACACACACACACACACACATATATATATATATATCCTGTGTACACATTCATTCGAGTCTCTGTTTATTTGGGAATCTTGCCCGCTAGTTCAGCGCTTGGCGCGTTGTGGCGATGCGACATTTAATGTGCGCTTCAGGGTCGCCCTTATAGCTCCATCGCTTCTGAGCCTCTCAGGTGCAAAACCGCTCAAGGAAGGCGGCTCCCTCAAGAGTGTTCAAGAGGACAAAAATCATAATTTTATATTTGTATAAAATAGGGTTAGTTTTATGTACGTTACTTGAGAGAACATTTTCCTCTTACGAAAAAATATTTATGTCAGCCAGTTTTTCCATAATGGCATTTCGAAGTCAAAATTTGCATATTTTTACTTCATACAAAACTTGAAAACCAGAAAACACAATGAAATGGGGAAAAAATCACATCAAAACTACATGTCACTGTCTACGGCTTGAAGCATGTATAAACCCATTATAAAATATTTTGTAATAAAAAATTGTTACAAGTAACAAAAAATTATCAAATTTTAGAATATTATTTTAACACAAAAAGTTTTTGTAAAATTTTTTTACATACTTCAAGCAATAGCTTGGGACATGTAGTTAAAAATAGGAATTATTTATTTTCATAAAGTTTATTGGTTTTCAAGTTTTGTATGAAGTAAAATTATGCTAATTTTGACATTGAAATACCGTTACGGGAAAACTGGCAACGCTATTTTTTTTGTAAGAGGAAAATATACTCCCAAGTAACTCTGTAAAACTAACAGTATTACATACAAATATAAAATTGTAATTTTTCCCCACTTGAACAACCTTGAGCTAGATTTATCCTCAACAAACTAAACATTATCGATGCAGTTTTTCCTTCGCTGTAAATGTTTTTACTGTGACATATCCCACCGACTGCATTGTTTGGCTCCAACTTCGATGATGCAACTGAAATCAAACAGGAAACAACGCCCAAAACAACCAGTACATATTATCTTAAGAAACTTTACGTCTGCCATACTGCACTGAAGGTGTATTCCTGCCCAACATGCCCCTTAAGGTTAGGTTTCAGTTGCCGTATTGATATTTATTATTTTTCGCTTTTTTCGAATTATGCGAAGAGAAATATTAAATCTGTGACTATATCGCAAATTCTATTTACCTTGAGCTACAATTCAAGCATGGCAGTTGAGTAAGCATTGTATAGGTAGGTCATAATTTGACGGGCAAATTATGACTATAAAAAATTTGCCACACAGATTGCGGCGTAATTGTTAACAGCTAAATCGCTTGGTCTATACTGTAGCGAAATGTAAATAGAATGTGAGGTATAATCACGTATTTAGTAATTTTTCTTAGAATTTCAAAAAAGCGAAAAATAATAAAATTCAATACGGCGACTGAAATCGAGCCTTAAAGGTCACTTTACAATGAAGTTAACATGGAGCTGTTTTCGTGGCCTTTACATAATCGATATGTGTAGATATAGATAGAGTGTTGTATTTTCACATTGAATAAAGAGGTATTTGAAAGTAACATTCTCAAGTCTGAAGTTGATTCAACTTTATGTTCAACACGAAGTTAACATGAACTACAGCCAATGAGAAGAGGCGTTGATCTTTTCTTGGCTAAACTCTACATACGTAGGCCTACTACTTACCGCGTTTTAATCAAGAAGTAAGCCACTTTATTTTTTTAGTTCTATGAGTTTTAAAACTTTGATACTGTGTGTGAACACGTGAACACGCGTGTTTATGTGACAAGAAATCAAAGAATTCAAGAATACACAATTGAAAGAAGTACTGTAGACTCAAATTGGTGTGAACTTTGGCATAACACGTGCGATCACATTATGCGCATATGCGTACGGAGTAGAATTCTATGTTACATATTTGTACACACGTTTTTGTACTTCACGTCTACCTCATTTTTTATATCGAATACAATGATAGCAACTTCCTAAATACGAGTATTCCTTAAAATGTCGAACAAATCCACGGAAAATATTAACGTAAAGTTAAATTAACGAGATCCATGTTAACTTCGTTGCTAAGCGGCCTTTAGGCCTACATCTTGAGGGAAGAGCAACTTCATTTCCGGCCCTCGGATTCGAATAATTACGTAGGCGCCATCTCTCATTTCCGGTTTCCTCGACGAGACTCCCGCGTCTATTAAAAGCTTCCATATGTGGTTATATTTCATTCTTCCTGGAATGACTAACAGCTGAAGGTCGAGGAAGTCACGACGAGAAGATTTCTCGTTGGAGGTTGGAGGGAAGTGTGGTGGGATCAGGTTGGTGGGGGGGGGGGTGATGATGTAGGGGGGAGGGAGGAGTTGAAAAAAATGTCGCTGAGTTTGTGACGGAGGAAACCAGTTGGGGACAACATTCAAGTCTTCTAACAATGTCTTTAGGTTACTGCAGTCACACTTTTCAGTCACCATTAAGAAAAAAACCTTGTGTGTTGACATAGTCCAGTCATTCCTAAGACTACCCTGATCGCATCAGCAACAACTGTACTTGATCATGAAAATTATTGCTTTCGGCTAGTAACAGTAGTCGACAGTCAACACAATACATTTTAGCGTGCATTTACGGGTTATCGACTGATTTTTAGATTCATCAGAAATTTATTTTAAATTTTAAACCAGTATGAAAGTTTATCAGAATTGATTTTTTCCCCTTCCTCCTACAGAGTTTATTACTTAAATACCGGTAAATATCCACAATAACGCCACGAGATTTCTTCAGCTGGCTACTCTGAAAGAAATCTGCTTTATCGATCAGTTTATAAGCATTTCTTGCGACCAAATCGGTATTCAATATCAGTTACTAAAAGCTTATACTTCGTTTATTATAAAATAGTTTTAATAGGTGTACAACGATAATTTACACGCCAGCGAAATGACACGGTAGCTTTGTTTAACTAAACTTACAACACTAATGAAAAAATCCTTGAACGCTCACAAAAATGTTTCTGATGTATTCTTTATAAATTGTAGATTTTTATACATACTTAAGAACGAGAAAGTAAATTAACCCATATTGTCCTCTTGCGACACAAGTAAGTAAATACTTCCTAATTAAAAACATTCAATGAGCCTATTCTGAACTATCTGCATACTGTATATGCATGACAGATATCGAAATGATATTTTGTAGTGTAACTAGTTATCTCCACCTATTGCTAAGACATGTGACAGATATTGTAAGAACGTCTCTCAAATTAAACTTCGCAAAATTCTCAAACGTATAGGTTACAGAGCTAGAACACCGATACGAAAACCCTACATCAGCAAAAAAAAAAAAAAAAAAAAAAGCAAGTAGCGGATATTTCCAACTGAGTAGTAGCATTGTGCACCGAAGAAAACAAATATCCGGGATCTAATATTATTTATACAGACGAATAAAAAAATACTATTTTTCAAAACAGTGTCTGAACATTAGGCGGAAATTTCAATTTGCAGCTGTGTGTACATCCAAGAAAGCAAAAACCCTTGATTAATTTTTTTTTACTGACGAAAGATTTTTTTTTTTAATAGTAACTGGATGTTGGAATGGAGAGGAGTGTAAAAACGTTTGGCTCACGTAGAAGCATGGAGGTAATCACAGAATCAGTAAGCAGTAACAGAAGCGACATGGTGTGGCCACAGAATATTTATTTAGGAATACAGAAGTGAAATAGTCGGCAGGAAGGCGAACTCAGTCACACACGCCAGCAAAATGGCTTCCCTGGCCAGCAACATGGCGGAAACACCTACTGCCAATCAGCGTGAGGCAGCTGCTCTGCTAGTCGGCAGCCAGGCCAATAGGAAACCTGTAGTAACATGCAGGAGCCAAACAGACACGGGGCTGGAG
>PNEQ01101457.1:0-29973 GCA_003012365.1 Medauroidea extradentata | reverse complement strand
CACAGTGGGACAGTTGGCTTTACTGTGTAATAAAAACCGAGGGATTGATAAGACAAGACCTGGTTATTAAGTTACTCCTCACATATACATTGCAAAGATAATCCTTGAAATTTATACTGTGTGATATCCCGACAAATATGGATTTCGCTGTCTACTGATTAAAAGGAAAAGAAGAAAATGTATTCGTTTCATACTCGTGTTTAGTTTCAGAAGCCAGTCTGAGAATCTGGTTTATGCAATATCCTGTTTCGTAACATCCTCAAACTCCCCCCCTCCAGACATTTCGGTACTCGGTAGTTGATCTCGTGTTGTGCAATGTGCGGGTACATCGCGTTCGCGTGGTTTATTTGAAATAGCCGGCAACTGTTAAAAAGCTGCATGAGTTATGTAGGCCTATACGTAGAACGATAAACTTGTTAAAATATCTTGTGCTCTGTTTATGTGTGTGTTGTTTTCTGTGTGACAAACATCCGTCATGGGTAGGTGGGGTAAATACAATAAAACATTCAATCGGGCGTGGCTTAATGACCCAGTTTTCTCCAGCTGGCTCCAAGAAGTGACTAGTGATGCTAATAAAGCAAGGTGCAAAATTTGCAAAGTTGACATAAGGGCACACAAATCTGATTAAAAAAAAAAAAAATATGCCGAATCTTTCAAGCATAAGCAAAATTCGGCTGCCATTGTCTCGCAAAAAACATTGAAAGCTTCTTTTCCTGTTCAAACACTAAGTAAGTTTGAATTGCAGTTAGCTGTTTTCGTTGCATGCCATACGTCCATACAATGCATTGATCATTTAAGTGACATTCTTAAAAGAGAAATGCCCTCTTCTTCAAGTTGTTGCAGTAAATTTCAGCTGAGATTGCACAGGACAAAATGTACTGCATTGATTACAAAAGTAGTGTCCCCTGTTCTTCTTCGTGAACAATGCAGTGACATGCATTATTCACCTTTTTCATTAATCATAGATGAATCAACTGATATTGTGTGTGCAAAGCACTCGTGCTTATGTTGCAGATATTACAGTTCTTCACAAAATGAAATAGTTTCTTAGTTTTTAGGGTTGATATGTGTCACAAATACAACAGCTGATGTGTTGTACAAGCACTTAAAGGATTTCTTCCAGCATCTTGATCTTGATCTTAATAATTGTTTTGCTCTTGCAACAGATGGTGCTTCTAACCTTTGTGGTTGTAACAATTCGGTGTACACTTAAATGAAGAAAGATATTCCGGAATTGATATTGGTAAAATGTGTATGTCATTCCCTTCATTTGGTTTGTTCTCATGCACCTGAAGAGTTACCCTCTAACATAGACTATATGCTCAGAGAAACATACAATTGGTTTCATAGATCAGCTCTTAGAAGAGAGTCCTATATGGATATTTATAAACAAATTTATGATGGGAAAGAACCACTGCATATGATTCCCTTATCTGGTACAAGGTGGCTAGCTAGAAGCAATTGTGTCAAAATAGTTCTTGATCAGTATGATGCATTAAAACTTCATTTTCAGTTATCTTCTTCAAACTGCGAAAAGTATTTGTCAAGGGAACTTCATGCCATGTATTCTGATGCTGCAAATGAAGTTTACCTCACATTTCTAAGGCCTATACTAGCTGATTTCAAAAGAGTGAATCTTCTTTTCCAAAAAGAGCATGCAGACCACTGTAGCATTTTGAATGAATTGGAAGGATTTGCCCTTTCAATGCTTAGGAGAATCCTTACCCCACAAAATGCAAATACTCAAGTAAATTTTGAGTTCAAATCAATTTATCTTCCCCTAGAGGAAGTAGATTTTGGTTACGAATTTGGCCTATTACTGAAGAGCAAAATTCAGCTTGGAGAAATATCAGAAAACTCTGCCAGCAACATAAAAGTTAGATGCCAGGCCTTCCTGATTGAAGCATGCAAGCAGCTACTTTCCCGTATCCCCAAAAACATAACTGTGTTAAAGAAAATGCAAAATTTTTCGCCCAGTGTTTGCTTAAGTCACACACGCCCAAATTTTTGTCAACATCCCATTGAATTACTAAAAGAAAAATCCAATCTTGGAGACTTAGAAAATCACTGGAGACTTCTTCTCACAATGGACTGGAAAAACATTTTTGACGGAGAAATTCCCTCTGATGGGTCAGAATTTTGGAGCAAAGCCGTCGAGGTAAAAAATGCAGGAGGGGACTATGTTTTCAAACAGTTAGCGATCTTTGCGTTACAAGTTTACAGTTTACCAATTAGTAATGCAACTGTAGAAAGAGTGTTCTCACGAGTCACAGCTGTAAAAACCAAACTCCGTAGTCGCATGAGTCTAGAACTTCTTAGCTCTATTTTTCGAATCAAAATGAAACTCGAAGAAAATAACAAGTGCTGTGTCAACTTCGAACCTTCTCAGGCAATGTTGAATTTCTCTTCAGAGATTTACAAGAAAGAAACATATGAAGTAGGTAAAGAGGAGGAGATTGAAGAAATTTTGAGATCTCTGCAATTTTAAAGTGAGTACCTACATATATCCAACAATTTTTATTTTTATTGTTTTTATTCTGGTTTTCAATGTGTGTTGAGTGTTTCATAAGTTCACGCCTGAAAAATCACAACTACCATTTGTGCACCATGCAACGTAGCTATTACTAGACTTATTAAAGCGAATTTAATTGCACTATTGTGGAACTATATTTTGTTTAGAATTGAACACATTAATACAATATTTAAATACGGTATCCTAAAAATTAGAAAATCTCATATTGTTAGGAATTCCAGTTACTTGACCCTAAAACATGTATTTCGAGTGTTTAAACTTTATTTCTATAGCAGTATATTATAAACCACAGAAATGTTGGTGAGTTTTTAAATATTTTGTTTCGTAGCTAGAAAGAGGAAAATAAACTATGTATATTTTGTCACAAATGTCGATTTGCATGCTAATCAAGCCACACAGCACATGTATTTCTTTTTTTATATATTATTTAATTTTAATTTAATTTGTTAAATTTAGTTACACACAGGAATCTGACCTCAAAAGAAAAATATGTTTTGGGCTACTTCCTTTACAATTTTGCTACTTTTTGTTGGCTTTTCTGCTACTTTTTACCTCGGGTATCTGGCAACCCTGCGTGGTTATACAAATTTATAGCCAGTCCCTTGCTGGATACTGAAGTGGCCGGGTGCTGTCCATCATGTCTGGGAGGTGTGCAAGTAAGTATCAAAATTAGTTACTGAAATTATCGGAAATCGATCGCGAATAGATTCGAGAATGTGGTATGGTGATATAATTGTAGAACTAAGAAATTAGGTCTCTACTTGCGTAATGCTTCCTCACGAATTGTTTGCTATATTTTACTAAGATTTTTTTTCCACATTTTCGCAAATGTAAAGAGAAAATATATATATATTTTTTTAAATTTAGGGTATCGACTTTAGGACACTATGCCATTTACAGTGTGATACACAATTAAAACACTCGATTATATAATGTATTGACAAAAAAGTCAAACATTTACATAAAAATATGGTTTTAAACATTTATGGAAAAACCATAATAATTTGATGAAATTACTTAAAAACCCACTTTAATGCTTAATTACAACGCTGTCGATCGTTACTTAACCTTATTAACGCATTTTGTACACTAGAAACTTTACATATATATATATATATATATATATATATATATATATATATATATAGAGAGAGAGAGAGAGAGAGAGAGAGAGAGAGAGAGTTTAGTGTCACATAGTCCGTTGTTGCGTGGAAAGCCAGTAGATAGGAATAGCCGAACCGGGCGCAGGGCATAAGGTTGAGATCGACCTTTGGCGCCTGTAACCGGGTGAGTGGGTGACCTTGACCCTGATGATGTCACGGCCGCCATCTTGGATTAAGTCACTTTCAAAACACTGCAAAGTTTTTCAAAATTCAAAAATTTTCCAAAATTATGAAAAATTCTAAAATTTCGCAAAATTTTCCAATATTAAAAAAATTTTCAAAAATTAATTATTTTTCATATAAGTTAATTTTTTATTTCAACGACAATTATAGTTGATTACGTGGTCATCAGAGCCCCTGCCTCATGCCCCCAATTCAAAACCACGGGCAAAATGCAACAAAAACAAGTTTCATTTAATTGAAAATGTATGTACACATAACATAAGGATAAAAAAGTTGGAGGGCCTAAACAAATAGATATGAGCACTGCTACCAGCGTAAAAGTAGTTCTGATACCTATGGGAAAACTTCAGATTGTTTAATTGCTTGCAAAAACTTCAAATGGAAGTTTAACTTAAACAGTGCTTCAAAGTTCTAGATACAGACAACATTTTAATTTAAAAAATCTATACAATAACTTACTGACAAGTAAATACTTAAACCAAAGTAAGAAATGTTACTGTGCGATACTAGAAATCATATACCAAAGTTCAACACAATAGAAAATGTCTCAAACCAAATATGTAAAACGAAAAACAGCCTTTAAATGTCTAACGCCGAAAAACCAACATGCAATACCCTAGAGGAATGAGACTCACATGACAGGTACAGGACAAAAATATAAATTCCAAAAAGTCTAGCACGTGTAGAAGCTAAAATATGATTGAAATTCTTAAAATTTATAAACTTATTTAAAAATAATGGATTACTATTAGCCATACATAGAAGGGAAAAAAGTATTAGGTTAAAGAAAGAACAGAGACAATGCTAGATATGTAACAAGGTAGGAGGTCAGGTTAGGTAAGGTTAGGATTTCAGCATTAAAACATATTAAATAAAGGGCTTAGCCGCAACATAATTTCTACCAAGTCCTGACAAAGCATAGGAAGAATAACGTATTACAAGAATTAGAAGAAGACATGTATTACTAGAGGTAAGATAGTACTAACCTACGCTACTTATAAACAACTTACAGAAAAAAAATTCTAAGACCTACACGAGTTGAACATATTCAAAAAATTAACTATGTACTATTTTGGGTGAAGCAACATTTGGGCTGTACAGAAACAATGACATAGGTTCTGGGAACATTGAACTCAGAATTGGTAAGGTATGTACCATTGTACCGTTAAAAAACTACTTTATGGGCTAGTGCTCCTAGCGGTGAGACTAGGAAACAGAGACGTACTAAACCATTAGCATATACAACATCAATGCTATCTAGTTGAAGACACTGGAACCAAGTGGATGGGTAGAGTTATGAAGACTCCTGGTGGACAAACTCAATACCAAATTCGGAATAATCAGCGTCAGCTAGGATACGATCAGTAACTACTGGCAGCCCTACCTGGGGGCAACTATATTATGAATATAAATACAAGATGCTGGGTGGAGCCTATGAGGATAGCTAGTGATGTAGAGAGCGGACATTAACCAAGATGGTGGGTAGACCATATACGAATAATAACGAGACACATACTGAACAGATCCGGTGATCCGGCTCCTAGCTCCTGCAATAGAAGGAACTTTGCTCTACTGCTCAGACTTGCAATCAATTTAACGATGTATATATTAAGTGTGATCAATTTCATGTAGTTATACATTAAAAACAGTTTTTTTTCATAACATTTGTCCTCGTAATTAAAATGTCAATCATCTTCAGCATCAATATGAATTAAACTGGTGAATTGCCTGATTTTGGGAAAATGTATTACCAAGTATTCTTCCTTTTCCATATATTTTATCAGGGCATATTTGAAATGTATGTAAGTATATAGGTTATGGGGCTCCGAGGACAAGTGGGTTGTGGGTGAGGATGCGAGGATTCGTGTCCGCCATCTTGGATGATGTCATTTTCCCGTTTTTCCCTCAAAATTACTATAAATTTCCCGTTTTCCCTCGAAATTTCCCGAATTTCCCTCAAAACTATTCTCAAAATCACACTATTGCCCAATTAGGCTAAAGAATGTTCAATTTAAGCAAAACACCAGCCTAAATTAGTAGTTTTTTCCTTGAAAAATTTTATGTTTTCCTAAAAAAAATTACTACTGTTTTTTGCTACCCAACAGTCGAGAGGCTGCAGGCTGAGGATTTTGGGATTCGTGGCAGCCATCTTGGATTTTTTTACATTCTGTTAGTCTTCCTTCTCTATCATTCCATCATCTCGACTATGCAGTCCTATACTTCCATGAGGAATCGGCCATGACCTGTATCTTTCTCTTTCTCTGTCATTCTGTTATTCTTCCTGCTCTACCATTCCATCTTCTCGGCTTCACAGTCCTATCCTTCCATGAGGAATTTGCCATGACCTGAATCTTTCTCTTGCTCTGTCATTCCGATAGTCATCCTGCTCTATTATCACACCTCTACTCGGTCGTTTCGCATATACACTTTTTACACTTTATATATTTAATCATTTCATCTTTGCTCTGTATTTTGCCTCTATATTACCATTACCTGTATGCTCCGTCATTCCATCATTGTTATATCCTTCCCCGCTCTGGTCTATCATTCCACCACTGCTCTGTTCAATCCGCCACTTCTATATTACCCTACCACATGCACATAGTAAAGGACTTGGACCAAACTTCCCAATCTAACCCTGTATCATGCAGCATAACATTTACTGTCAAATTACAAGACCTAGTATGATCCGACCTCACCCCTGACCTAGCCTGGCTCGACCTAACCTGACTGAGCTCTAACATGGCCTGTACAGACTTGTTCAAGCTCTACAATCTAGTCGCGACCAGACCGAACCCAACTCAAACCTGACTTAATATAAAATACAGTTAGCACATCTAACACATATTCATATTATTTCATCGGTTTATAAATACTTCTCAAACCATTAATTGAGAAAACCTATTTCACAAGCGAACCATGTTCCAGGTCCCCACTCACAGCACTTTGACTGAATAAGTATTGCTAACAGACTTTATTTTCAAACCCTTCTGATTTAGAGTATAGCTTTCTTTTCTGTCTACGTTCATCTACTGTTTCAATACATCCTCGATTTGTTCTACCATTACAGCAATAATTATGTTCCAAACACTACCAGTGACGGAGTTAATCAGCCTCTTAGACCTATTTAGTTTTCATTGAATTCATTCGAATGTACCAAACACACCAACCCATCAGTAAGATTCATAGCATCAAATTGACACAGTAAATCCATGTCAAGCATACAAAAACCTCACACAATAGCACCAGCAGTATAAATCAATGTTCTTCACCTAGTCATCTCAACCCTCCCCCTCCCCTTCCCGCATCATTACAACACTCCTCCCCACTCCACCCTGAACTTCCAGCTAATTCACTTTGCAGACATATAACGTATATTTTATGCTTAGCAGGTTTATGCCAGCTGATCATGTTATACACTTTTAATACATTATATATATTGCATTTGGAATTATATTTTTCTAAAAATAAAATCCAAATGAAATACATGTCTACAGTATTTTATTTGCATCAACATACATAGTAATATTTCTATACAATAAAAATGTAAAAGCATTGCATTAGCTACACAATCAGTAAAAAATTTATACATAAAACGCTCAACATTACAGTTTCCAAGTACTCATCTCAACTTGCTTGTTAATAACCTTTAAAAGCAGGATTTATACGTAATTTGTTCACATAGTTTTGCAAATGACATCCAAGTTTACAAATTAAGTTGCAGTTGTTTAAATTATAGTTACATAGAGACAATGTATTTATTAATTAAGTGACCTCATCACGTTTGTTCTCAGTTCCAGATGATTCACTAAATCCAGAATCCAGCCCGACCCTTTCAAAACCATTTCTTCTTCCTCTTCACATTTATTCTGTATACTTCCCTCAACAGCATCCTCGATATCATGTACATTATAAATAGGAACATTCGACATTTAGAATGCTTTTCTGCTGTATTCATCATCATACGGTTCTGGTTTTGTGTAGCCGCAATCCAACCACATTTGATATTTTAAAGCACCATGTTTTTCCACTTCGTCTGTAAGTTGGTGTATAATATTTTCTTACATACTAGCTAGGAACGAGCAAACATCTTTTGAAATACTTGTCAAATTTGGCGAAACATAATCTTTTAGACTGCCCTTGAAGGCAGATTGCTAAAAAAAAAAAGCCATTTATGTTAGGCTTAACCTCACCAACTACAAACTTTGGCTGCGATGTATGACCAGACGACGGAATCGTAGGTGTTACAGACGAGGTACTCTTCCATTCAGCTTGAGAGCATTTCTTCATATCGAATAGAGATGAAGGTTGAATCTGCTGATCCACGGTCACTGATACAGAATAATTTTTACAGAGTTTCCTGTGCTTCTTTAAATTATCCACGCGAGTGTACTGTCGACGACACTTATCACAATAGTAAACTCTGCGGATGGTACTCCTCTCGCATTTATTCTTCTCGTGCCTTCTTGCATAATGAGCGTATGCAAATGTCTTGTTGCAGTAGTTGCAATGATGTCTTACCAGAGAACTGCCATCAGCATTTGTCGATGAACCTTCGCACTTATTCTGTACTTGCAGCAGATGACACTTTGTAGGCAATGTAGGAAGGCCTTTACATATTTTGAGATTACATATTTTGAGATGCCTTTTCAAGTTGCTACGCCGTCCAAACAGAGCTTTACACTTTTCACATGTAAACATAACACGCTCCGCATTCTGATAACATCCAACATCATGTTGCCGAGCATTACAGTTTTTAGCGAATGTCTTCTTACAGTAATGGCATGAATATCTAATTGCAGTGAGGTCCATATTCTACCAACTACACATTCTGCTCAGCCTATGTGTACTCTTCAAAGACTGAGGAGCAACTGAGCATTTTGGATCCAGCTGAAGTTATAAATACTTATCAGTAGCATGTTGCCACACTCTCAGCTCGACATTCTCATCACGCTCCGCACATAGCTCCACCCTCTATGCATGCCTAACACTATACATACACAATTTCTGCATGCTCCGCCCTTCTTGAGGGCCAACATTTTTTATTCATAATTTTGTTTTGTTACAACGAAACTACGATTCATTCATTTTACTCGTGAATGACTTACAAATTTTAGGGATCGTACATCGAACTTAAAAATAATATTCAAATCCATTCCACTCTCGTCAGACTTTTACAATAAACTTATAGTTTTCATACCTTGTGTAGCAGGATTTATATAATTTTTATACTATGACTAAATTATTTGCTACCACTTATTTTATATAAACGTTCAAGTCACAGGACCCGAATTAACTAACCAGTTCCAGCCTGCCATTACCTGACACAAACCTTCACAGCATGACTTAATTTGACATGATGTAATCAACCCCCAAACCGTGTATCAATGTTCTCATCTTTCTACATAAAATTTCACTACCTCAGTACTAGACTGTAATTTGTAATAATAAACTTAAATTTAAAAAAATATGTATTATCAAACCACAATACCACTGAATCTATCATATATTATTCATAACACAACTCTACCTCTCCGATCACTTTCCCCTTAACATACTTGACTTGATCTCAGAAACCAAACCTTTCCACCATAGTGACCCTAGTATTAACTATAATTATGGAACATTTAGCCATATTGTACAATCTAACGCAAGTATTCACCAACCTAAATCTAGCAATCATATAGTTCAAACCCTCAATATCATGAAACATACCAACCAACCCATCTATTGTACTTTCAGTACCGAAATCTTACCAGATATTCAAGGAGGTAAGATAACATCTAATATCCACTAGAGCAGGGCAACAGTCAACTTATACAGCTATAGTCTACATAAAGAGACCAACAAAATTT
Organism: Medauroidea extradentata; assembly: GCA_003012365.1. NCBI lineage: Eukaryota > Metazoa > Arthropoda > Insecta > Phasmatodea > Phasmatidae > Medauroidea > Medauroidea extradentata. The sequence continues at coordinate 20,239 of PNEQ01101457.1, read as the reverse complement.
TCATCTAACAACTGAGCTAACTACTCCCTACCACTGAAACAACTATATAAACCATCATATTATTATCACATCGGTACTCCTAGTATAAACATAGCTACCGCCTATTATTTTTACCATAAGAACACAAAGACAAAGGGTAAATGCTGATGAAAAATATATAACCAAACTACATATATATCATACATCACCAAAACAAAACTTACATACACTAATGAAACCCCTAAAGCATTTCATATCTCAGACAAAAATTCCGCCATGAAGCACAAGCCATACATACAAAAATTTTATCATTTCAAAACAGTTCACCATTATAATGAAACGAAACCTATCAACTACAAAAAGGAAAAACAGACACAAACACTCAAAATACAAGCATTGTAAAACTTGTAACATCGATTCTGTGTTTGCTCCACAATCTACTCCACATTTTCCACAATGTGTTCTGCACAAGACAATGCGTGATCCGCACAAGACTATGCATGTTCCGCACAGGACTACGCAGTCTCCGCAAATGTCTCAAAACCCATTTACTTGTGCTGTGTTTGACTCCGCACACTCTCCGCACGCTCCGCACAAGTCTCCGCAATCTGCTTCTCAATTAGCACCGCAAATGGCACTGCAGACATTTCCACAGTCACCACTATTTGTACTGCAGACACAATCATCATCAACATCTTCCCATCCATATCTTCAACCACCAGAAGTACATACACTGAAGGCATTGGAAATGTCCCCCACCCCTGTTCCATAGTCCCCCAAATCATACCATATGTATGTAGCTCCACACATAGCTACACGTCAACCCCACAACTACAAACACATCTGTCTCTTCAGTTTATAAATGCTTACACTTCAACACATGTTACCCTCTCCTCAGAGGCTAGACATGAGAAGCACATTTAGATGCGAATTATAAGTGGTGACGAAAACAACAATATTTGACAAGCTGAGGCTCCAGCCATGATGCTGTAATATAGCTCGCTGGACACGACTTCTCTCATGCTGAACCTTCAATAGAATGAAGGGTATGTACCTTTGCTGTGTCAAGAATCCTCAATACATCCAAATGTGGACTAATACATCTCTTGATGCTAGAGTCATTCTGAGATTAGGCATGATGAACTAGCAATCTTCTTCTCATCGCTGTCGTCGTCGTCCTCTCTCTCTCTCTCTTTCTCACCTTATCCATCAGGGAAGACAGAGCCTTCTCGTCATCGTCGTCCTCCTCTCTTTCACAACAGGCACTAAAGATGCCACGCCGATCACAGGATGATCTATCGTTGACCTATTTTTTTTGTAGGGAGTCCTGGAGAAGACAGTAGGTCAATTAGCTGACTCAATAAATCCAACCATTGTTTCCTCATTTTCATCTTCATAGGTGTGCTCATGTAGACGAATCAGCAGTGGTAATGGTGGTAGTGATGAGGCTGATGTTTCTTGAGAAGTCCCTGCAATGACAGTATTGTACAGTTCGTCGAGCATTTCGTCGCCATTGCTATCCCACACATGTATTACCCTCAACCTCTTACTGAAAACTGAAGCCCCAAGAGTACAGGAGAGTCTACTCCTTGCTAGTCTCGCAGTATGCATCCCATACCCTCCAGCAGCCTATGTGTTGCAAGACAACCCTGTCCTCCCTTCATGTGGTCACAGTCTACGTCACCGGCCTTAGGGACGACCTCAGACGCCGCCAAGTCACCTAGTTAATAAACCAGTCTCAACTTGCGCGCGAGATACTACCTGAAGTGGTGGTGCATGACGCAAGGTCTGCGGCTGCGCGCGAGAGTCGCGCATCGCCCTGCTTAATGACCTAGACCATTAGACTGCCAGACAGCCCCGCTCCTCGCGAGGGAAAGATGTCTTACCCGACCAGCTCATCGCTTCGAGTTTCAACACACTCAGAGTACATCAGTCATCACAGACTGCCTTTCAGGCACCCAAGTTGAAGTCTTATACCATTCAGAGTAAAAGAACATTTACTTCTAAGTAATAACACAGAAATTCAGTTTTAAAAAATATATTTATTTATTCCATCATACATAACAATTCACATTATTTATACATGTCTGATTGACGAATCCAACTGTCGTGGCTTGCATCGAACCACAGCCACCGCACAAGAACCTTATTTCCTATCTTCTTCAATGCCTTCTCGACCAAATACATGTTTGGATACTTGGTAACTTGAATTTCTTCACTGCAGAAACCTCCTAGAATATCTTTGCCTTCCATGCCATCAACGTAGTAAGCCCTGGGTCCGTAGTGACGAAACTTCACCACTTTAAATATTTCAATCCTCAAGTTTGATGGGCTAGTCTTTAGTAATTGTTTAATTTATTAACAGCATCCAGACATAGTACCTGACTGTTACTTTAGGCTTGTGCACACCCATTTTCTTATCAGTTTTATAAACTGTTTGTAGTAAAGTGCTGCCCTTGTCATCCACAGGCTTAATGTTCGTGCTCCGATGTAATTTGTGATTTTATTTTTACGCAAGATTGAGTAATATATCCGCCAAATTGTAGCTTCCCTGTGCTGAATATTTTTGACATGCTTTTCAATCTGCAAAGTACAATTAAATTGTTCCACAATACTGGTCTCCATGCCACTGTGGGTAGAGTAATGGTTGTTTTATGTTTTGGCATCAAGGCTTAAAATTACTGAATGTAGAATATTTTGCAGGGACCCACATGAGGATCTTATGACGGACCTATATTTTGAAAGTATAAATAAAAAATAGCATAAAAATTTTATCACTATAATTGACATATTTGCTTGTGACGACTCATTCTCTAAGTCACTTTGCACACCCTGTTGGGAAATAATAGACACTATTATCTCACACACATAATCAACTGATTCCTATAGGCACTGGATAATCCTATGCTCCACCTGAGTGGGTCCTATCTGGTTCCTACAGGCTCTGTTTAATTCCCTTCACAGTTTCCCCACGTAGCTCTTCTAATACCACACTAAATGTGTTGAGGCTACATAAAAAACATATGTATGTATCAATGAACTCTTTTCTAAACAGGGTGGACAGTACGATTCTCCTCATCATACATACCACAGACAGCTTAACAGCATATATACTGAAAATCATAATATACCACAAGACGGATAGGTAGTCACCCCAATGCACACGCTATATATAACTGGCTCAGACAGCTACCAGCCCCACATGCACATGCTAACACTATGTACCTACGGATCTGTCACAGAGACCGAACATATCACATAAACCATCATACTATTAACATTCATTTCAAAACATTCAGAAGACACACTCAGTCTGTACTACCATACAAGCTATAAAAATAATTCTTGTGGGAAGGCTGTCAACATCACCCAATTGAACCATTCCGAGAGCGAATCAGACAAGTACCAAAGGTCATAACCACTAGCACATATTCTGACATATATTGTAATCATTGTACCAATGCAGTATCATATCTAAGCATGTGTATACACAGCACTAACCACGGAGTCTAAAATTATGTCCGCAATACTACTCACGACCCTCCATATTATCCAAAACTAACATGAGTCATACATACTCACTGTCGCAGTTACCATACTGAAGTAACATATAAACCACAAAAATTAAACCAGATATGTCTTGTAAGAAATGCCAAAAACACAACTATTTTCCACACACATTAAAAGACCACAGGCTGTAGTAAACAGCTTGTCTCAGTACCTGTAGTTCCTCCCCAATGAGCGAGAAACCTTTCCTTTACATGTTAGCATACATTTTCACATTATCTTCGCATGTAAAAACTAGTCACAGATATTACAGTGGTGACTATTATATCCAACACACTATGATAGCTACCTCGACGAAGCCCATGCCACTCATTTCAAGTACTTACTAGAAGCTTGCCAGCAATGCTGCTGTTGCTGTTAACACCATGTAGAAGAGTCTATAAACATAACACAACAAGGCTAGTCATCATACAGCATGAGAATCATTCATTCGGAAGAAAAATATATCAAGTCAAACCTTTGGTAGTGTAAGATAGCATTTTTCTTTATTTGATTATTTGCCTTGCGACCTGCCATACAATATATTACACAGATGAAATGCGTATTTTAGGTAGCTATAACACATATCTGAAACACTTTAGTCATGGAGAACATTCGAGTATGCCTTCATACTGCTGTAGGCATGCTGGCACATGTGAACAAACACATAAGGCCAATCCACGCGGTCCTATAAAATTTAATATGTGTTTGAATGTTTGTTTGGCAAGTCGAAGCCACATGAGGAGGAAGAAGACCAGATCCCTTTTAAGACGAGAAATATTCCAATTAATAATGATGATGATGTTGAGGAAGCTGTTGTAGCCAGCTTGGAGAAGAACTGTGAGGTGGTGGTGGTGTAGTTGGCAGAGGAGGGAGGTCGGATCATACTAGTTCTTGTGTTTTGTCAGTAAATGTTATGCAGCGTGATACAGGGTTAGATTGGGAAGTGTGGTCCAAGTCCTTTACTATGTGCATGTGGTAGGGTAATATAGTAGTGGCGGATTGAACACAGTAGTGGTGGAATGATAGACCAGAGCGGTGAAGGATATAAAAATGATGGAATGATGGAGCATACAGGCAATGGTAATATAGAGGCGAAATACAGAGTAAAAATTAAATGATTAAATATATAACATTTAATAGTGTATATGCGAAACGACCGAGTAGAGGTGTGATAATAGAGCAGGATGACTATCGGAATGACAGAGCAAGAGAAAGATTCAGGTCATGGCAAATTCCTCATGGAAGGATAGGACTGTGAAGCCGAGAAGATGGAATGATAGAGCAGGAAGAATAACAGAATGACAGAGAAAGAGAAAAATGCATGTCATGGCCGATTCCTCATGGAAGGATAGGACTGCATAGTCGAGATGATGGAATGATAGAGAAGGAAGACTAACGGAATGTAAAAAATCCATGATGGCTGCCACGAATCCCAAAATCCTCAGCCTGCAGCCTCCCGACTTTTGGATAGCAAAAAACCATAGTAATTTTTTTTAGGAAAACCTATGATTTTTCAAGGATAAAACTACTAATTTAGGCTGGTGTTTTGCTTAAATTGAACATTCTTTAGCCTAATTGGGCAATAGTACGATTTCGAGAATTTTTTTTTTAATTTTCCAGAAAAGTTTTGAGGGAAATTCGGGAAATTTCGAGGGATAAACGGGAAATTTTTAGTAATTTTGAGGAAAAAATGGGAAATTTTGAGGGAAAATGGGAAATTTTGAGGAGAAAATGGGAAATTTGTAGTAATTTTGAGGAAATTGGGAAATTTTGAGGGAAAATGGGAAATTTTGAAGGGAAAATGGGAAAATGACATCATCCAAGATGGCGGACGCGAATCCTCGCATCCTCACCCACAACCCACTTTTCCTCGGAGCCCCATAACCTATCTACTTATGTACACTCCATGTGGGCGATGTTATTTTTGTGGACTTAGAATGTTTTGTTGAGTGGTAATATTGGTGTGCTTTGCCCACATAAGAAAATCTGCTTGTATTAAACTAAGTATTTGTGAATCAGCCAATGCATAATACCAATTAATAATTTTTACTGTCCACTTGGGGAAAGAAGTAGAAAAGCCAAATACATAATCTCATACGCCACATCTAGAAGATCTAATTAATGCTATTGTATTGCTTGGTTATTAATTTCGCAAGTAAATTGAATGTTGTGATATTCTTGAAACGTCTAATAGCGTTTGAAACTATAGATGAATTTGCACGTGTAATATCTTGTTCATATAATTTATGTATCCATTATTACAGTTAATGTTTTATTTTAACTTCTCTAACTCGCAGAAGCTGCTATCGCTAATATTACAACTTTAATTGGAATATTTTAAAATCTTACACACGATTTTTTATTCCTTTTCAATAAGATGCAGTCTTTAGACTGTTTTAGCTATTGCTAGATAATGCCGCTACGGTAATGTCTTAATATTATCTTTAGGAACAACTTGTTTATCGTCATCATTACTTAATGCCCATTTTCTAGATCCAATTGAAAATAGTGTTTTTTACTTCATTTAAGAGTCATACTTTTATACATTACTTCCTTTTTAAATAAACATTTTTATAATCATCAAATGTAATTTCGTTTTTTACTACTGCCTCTTCAATACCGTTGGCTATTTTTTAATTATTGCCTTCTACATTTTAGATTTTAATTAAATGAATTCGTCCATTATTTTTCCACTATTTTCATCTTTCTTTTTACCAATCACTTTCTTGTTAATTTTGTAACATGAAGTATCGAAATGTTGAATCACTTCTTTAATATATTCGTAAAAATAGCTTTTTATATAATAAAATAAGTAATATTTTCCCATATAATGTAATTTAATATTATTTCCATATTTGGGTTTCATCACATTATAATGAAAACCGCACATTTAAGATTTGATCATTCAAGAATAGCCATTTAAGCGTATATTGGTTTTTAAAACATTGTTTTGTTTTATTAGAATATATTCTTTCTAGGTAATGTTTCAGTAATTGTAGTTCGATATTTGAAAATTGGTTTAGGAACTAATTTCCCAACTTGCTAAGAATTCGTACAGAATCTGTTATAAAATCTATTTCTAATATTTTCGAACGATTTTCCAAGAATAACATTATCCAGTTCTTTGGAAATCTATTGTTCTTTGGTGTCTTCAATGTTGTATCATCTAGTCTGTTGTCTGCGACGTCGTCGCTGTGGGAGCGCACCATTTACCCGAAAACCGTTTTCCTGAATTGTGTTTTCAGCGCTCTATTCTGAATTCAAATCGTTTTCACGAAAATTATTCTCCCGAAAATTGTTTCGCCGAAAATAATTCACCACAAAAGTATTTTTGCCGAAAGTCGTTTTCCCGAAAAGTCACTTGGCCGAAAGTCGTTCTCCCGAATGTCGCTCTCCCGAAAGTCGTTTTACCGAATTTTGCAGTATCTCCCTTAATTTCATACAGAGTTGTTTACTCGAAAGTCGTTACACCGAAAATTATATTTGTAGATAGTCACTAGCAAAAGGCGTTTTCCCGAAAGTCGTTTCGCCGAAAATTTTTGCACTCCTGTTAACATCTGAAAAAATCGTTCTGTTGAAAATCGTTTTGCTGAAAGTCGTTATGCAGAATGTCATTTTGCCAAAAGTCTGAGACATGTTTTATAACTGCAACAAAGCTAACAGTAATACCGCACCCTGTTGAAGGATTTCAGAACTCTGGACGTTTAGTTCGACAGGCAGTTGGAAGAGTGCAGTGTGTTGCGTGAGGGTTGTAGGAACTAATATTTTCTGGAAAATCCAAAGGATAGCGCTTTCTTCACGCAGAGCACTTACTCATACAGGTGAATGTAAGTACAAGGCGCAAAATGAGCAGATGAATCTTTCAAACCCAAATATATATTTGATTCCGTTGATTGCAGAATGAAGATATGTAAAGTTTTCACACACACACATATATACATACCACATACACACATACATACACACATGCACACATACATAAACACATACACACACATATATACAAATTATATTCGGTTGAGTATTTTCTTTACATTTACCCGTAATTCAAATATATATATATATATATATATATATATATATATATATAAATGAAAGCTGACTGTCTGACTGACTGACATATCAAACTGCAGCCCAAACCACTGGACCTAGAATCGTGAAATTTTTTGAGGGTGTTCCACTCGGGTTGTAGGCGAACACTAAGAAAGGATTTTTCAAAATTCGACCTCTAAGGGGGTGAAATGGCGTGAAATGTGTTTCAGAAGAAACGTCGATAGAGCTCGAACCCGACCGCCTATCATCGTGTTTTTTACTTTAGTAGGACTCGTAAAAATGCATATTAGCAAATTTAATGATTTTTCGTAGTTTAACATTTAAAGGGGTGAAAAGACCTTAAATATGTTTTCAATCAACTATCGATATCTATCGAGCCCTTCGGGATAGAGAGTTGATATTCACGTCAAAATATTGTTTATGTAAATACTCAAAAATATGTTTTAGGTTTTTTTTTTAAATTCGACCCCCAAGCAGTAAAAAGGGGCAAAATGCGTTTTTTATTAATCGTCTATATCTTTGAAACACAATTGGTTATCGTCGTGATTTTAACTTTAATTGGTTACTTTTACAAATGTCTATGACAGGACTCAAAGACGTTTCGAAATTCTTTATTCAATGGGGTCAAAATACATGAAAAGTGTTTTCGATTATTCCTCTATATCTATCGAACCAATCGAGATATCGAAGTGATCTTGGCTTTAGATTGATGCTTATGTAAATATAAGAATACCGTTGTAATATAATTTCCTAATTCGGCCCCAAAGAGGTAAAAAATGGGTAAAATATATTTTTGAATCACATTTGATATATATCGATCCCATAGCTTTTTATATAGCGACGTGATTTTAGTTTAGGATTGATGCTTACTCAAAAACCTAAAAAGTAATTTTAGGAATTTTCGAAATTCGCCACCTAAGGATGTGAAAGGGGGAGAAAAGTGCTGAAAAGCATTTTCTATTAATCGTCGATATATCTTAAACCCAGCGAGCTAATGTCTTTTTTACGTCAACGAGATACCAATAAAGTATTCTAAAACGTGATTCAGGGGTGTTTCGAAATTTACTGTCTTATGTGGTGAAAAGAGCATGAATGTGTGTTAGATAAATCCTCGATATCTATCGAACCCGTCGAGATATACAATTAATTTTTGCTTCAGGATGATGATTACAGAAATTATCGCAAGACGGTTTTCAGATTTTTCGAAATTCGATTTCTCACTACTGTGCAGGGGTAATAAGTTTTTTTTTTTTTTTTTTTTTTAGTGAATGATCGAATTTGATTCGACAGAACGGGCTAGCGATGTGATTTACACTTCAGTTGGATACTTATACAAATCTCTAAGATGTAAATTTAAAATATTTCGAAATTCGACACCCAAAAGGGTGAAAAAGCACAAAATTTGTTTTCCATCAACCCACGATATTGACGTGTTGTTCACGTCAGAGTGATGCTTACGTAAATATTAAAACATATGTATGTAATTTTTTTCTTTATAAGAAACGTGATCATTAAGAATAAAACTAAGTCGGTCAATATTCAGGGCGGACGATCCGAAAAGCAGAAACGAACATCGAGAAGCAACCTATACAGGAGTTTCACTCTATAGTAACGTATCGAGACGTGGTGTTGTACAACCTCTAGAGCTCAGGACACAAATATTTTATTTATTTATTTTTAATAAATTTTATTTTCATGAATTATTTTGACGTTACGTGACGCAGTTGCTCGTTACTGAGGTCTAAATTCCGGGAGGTTCTGGGCTCTAATTCCGTTAAAACTTGCGTGCGAACATTCCATTCTGACACACAAAAATTTCAAGGCAGATCGAATAAGTGTAATTTACATGTTCTCTTTAAAAGGGGTAAAATTGCAGTTCGCTTTCCACTTAGGTTCCTCTACAATATCAGCTGACATATCGTCGGTATACTGCCAAAAGTGATTAAGTCATAAATGCTAGTTCGTTTAAAAACGGTATTAAATTGTAGATATTAACAAAAATATGGTATGTTACTATACTCTGACTTGTCACTTTTGGCAGTAAACCAAAGAGAGAATTAGTTCAACTAGCCGCTTGGACATTCTAACACTCGATGAATGAAGTACCAATATTGTGTACAAAGATGTTTTTCAATTAAAGTAAATATTATCAGTTACGAATAATACTCGCGAGCAAAGCCGCGGGGGACTGCTAGTACATTATAAAACTTTACCACACATTTTTTTTTTCTATTAAAGTTTAAAAGTTTGGGAGTGTAGTTGTTTAACTTTTTAACTTTTCGATGAATTTCTTTGAAAGAATATAATAACAAGAACTTAGAAAATGTGTTTGCTTATCTAAAAACCACTTTTCTCACCTTCCCTTCACCATCCGCGTACAGCAACATTTCAAATTAGTGAATGTCGAATATGTTGCAATTTGCGGATAAAACCAAACGTTATACTTCTATACTTCATCACAAAAGTTGAATATTAAGCTATTCGTGTCAAAGTGTTCGAATATCACACATAACGTGAGAGAGATATTTTCGAAAAATAACTTCATTTTGCTTATCAGTAGTATTCATGCTCGTAATATAACGCCAATTAAAAAAAAATTCGGCCTGACCTGGACTTGAACCTGTATGTTAATAGACCGAGCTATAGGTTACGTTTTTATAATGGCTATAAAATGTTTTACGTGAAAAAATGTATGACCAGAAATATATATATTTTTTTTGCTTTAACCAATGTAAATTTTTAAAACTCTTTTGACTTATTACTACTCAGTATTCCTGCTACAGTAAGGTATTATTTTGTGTAAAATTAAAATGTATTTGACTCAGGAATTTGCGAAAGTGACTAAGTCCAAGTGAGTAGATTGCTGGAAAACAACAAAAAACTTATTATAGTGGATCTGGGAGTGAAACTGGTTATCAATAATGGATAACTTGAAAGTATAGTGTGTGTGGAATAATATGAAACATAACTGACATAGGCACACTTTTATCTTTTATTTGTTATAAATAAATAACGTTGTTGAACTTGGTACCTTTAAAAAAAGAAGTAGCTTTCTTTCTAACAATGGCACGAAAAACATATGTTATGAGTAGATATTAGTGCAACGTTGGTATATTCTAGTGAAAATCTATTAATATGATACATGGAAACATATTTTGCAAAAACACCACCACCCAGTACTTTATACCCATAAAGCAATGTAACGTATTGCACTATCAGAGAAAGAATAATGTATTTGGTGTGATTATTGGAACCTTAGTATATGCTAATGAAAAACTACTAAGCCACATGGAAACTGATTATTCAACTACAGTCATGTAAGTCATAAACAATATAATGCCTTATTAGCACATTCGTGGGCTAGTCCGTTTAACGTATTTCTTGTATAGGACATGGCTTCTTTTGTTGCTGACAGCCAAGAGAATACTTTGGAGAGTCGATATCTCGTATAACCTGAATTTGCTCAAAAAGTGGACTTGGTCCCTTTTACAAATTCCGGATTCATTTGTTTGTCTCAATTTTTATTAAACTATATTTTCGGCAAGCAATTGGTAAAATACGCTGCACATTTTGCGAAATGTATAAATCACCAAAGTTCAAGTCCTACAGTTAGGGTCTGACTATGGCTTAACTACGGAAGACCTAGATACGATTTCAGTTGTAAACCTTTTGCTGTCTATGGCACCATAAGACTGACCGGGGCTGTCTAGTAAGTAGCGTGCGAGAGACGTGGAAAAAATTGTGGAAACAACACGTTAACGGTCCCAGCAAAAATATTCTATTGGCTGCGTTTGACAGGCACATTTAAGACACGTGCTTAGTCGTTCTGATACCGTTTCCTTTAGAACACTACCCACTTCACCTCTGAACAAAGTGTTACGAGTCATATACAGCAAGCGTTATGGTACGGAAGACAGGCAGTCCATAAAAGCTAGACTGGCTCGTGTGTCGACAAAAGTATCGCCTTTATGTGCGGCGCGAGAATATGGTTTACAGTATTTTGATCGTTGGCCTTTTGGGACTCTAATATAAGCGGTGGCACTAATTATTGTACGGAAAGTGTGAAACAGTGTCCAGTGCGTGCTTCTCTATTTCGTTTTACGATTCTAGTTGGTATTTTTACGTGACCCCAGTCTGAAAAATAAACAGTTGTTTAGTCATTTTGAGGTGACCCGAAAATATGTTTCTAACCGTGTAATCTAGAAAAAATAGAGATGCATTGTTTTTAATGTGTTTTCATTTAGTAGATAAAGATAAAGAACACATCTTTAGTATTATATCTTTAAAAAATCTTTCTTCTAACACGATGCAACAATGTTCATGCGCCAGCCGTATTGGGGCTCTTATTGGTAAAGTGGATGAATTTGTGTTGCGTTCAAATAAAATAATGAATAGTTTATTTCACATATGGTAGTGGACTTTAGCTGGCAAAACTTTGCTTTAAAATTTTATAACTTTTTTGTTTTTACTTTTAAAAAGTGGCAACCGAATTAGTCAGCCCTATAACGTTGATTTCCGGATTCACGAGAAATGATTTTTAAAAAATATTTTGAGTCGGAGTTATAACATTTATCTGAGAAATATTTAAATTATTCGAAGCATATTAAACCACACATATTACTTCTTTAAAAAGCACAGCACCTTAATTCGTTAAATGTAATTGGTGTAGCACAAAAGAGTGCTGCGTGCATCGCGTTTGTCATTGGTGATTCGTGTTCGAGTTCCACGGAAAGCTCTATTATATTAGCCTATACACTCTGATGACGTAGCAGGCGTGTTCCTGAGACCACTGTGTTTTACTGGAGATCTCGTTCCTTACCTCTTATACGAAACTGACAGGTGAATGTACCTGCACTTTCACAAATAGTTCTGTGCAACTCAGAGCTAAGCATAGTCAGCGCTTAGCACTGCTTGACGTAAACTGTTGCGCTTCGCCAATAGCGTGTGTACAGTAGCAGGTACAGAAACCCCGGAATACTTCGTAGTTACAGTACGCCTCTAGTATGCAACTATCCAACATCAACAAAGTTACTGATAATTGTAGCAGATTGTATGAAACACAATACTAGCTAATAAACGAGAATGATGCCTATTTATTGTATTTTACGCACAAGTACCGAGCGTACGTAAGACATTTTTCGATAAGATGAGCAGTTTTCAAGTATCTGAATATTTAGTTTTCGCAGTCTATTTAAATACAGGATGTTCGTAAATTCATATTACAAACTTCTAGGGCTAGTAGAGGAGACTGGGTAGACAATATTTAGAACAGGAAACCACGTCCGGAAACGTACAGTGCTACAGCCATTACAATGTGTCAGATGTGCCGTTGTTATTTTGCAAGCGGATCATAAGATCATTTGAGCAGTTTCATATTGAACACATCCAATGCACAAGATAGTCAGAAATGTGTTTTTTCTTACTGTTTACTTACGTGTTAGTGTAACAAATGAAAGTAATTATTGTTGCTTTGGTTTTATTACCAAATAAATTTTACTATTTTCTGTAAAGCGTCAAGCGTCACTTAATTCTGTATCTAACGACTCACTCCTCATTTGACATGGTGCTCTTCTGACGTCATATTGCCTATCCTGTTGCAGAACATCACCGGCACATCTGACACAATGTTATGGCTGTAGCACTGGACATGGCTTCCTATTCAGAATATTGTCTTCTCAGTTTCCTCTTCTAGCCCTAGAAGTTTATAATATGAATTTTCGAACACCATGTATCTCCATCAGTTGCTAGTAAAACAATTCCTGGCTTTAGAAAGCTGTGGTCGATATTATACAACGAATGTATTCTTAACACATGTTTCATTTACGTCTTGAAATTGTATCATAATGTCTTGGCTTATTATTCGCTACTTGTGTGAGGCTACGAGCAAACGAAGGCTATTATAAGATTAGTTTATTTAAAACTTCTACAGTAATAACACATGAATCTTTTGACATTTGGAACATTTTAATTTGTTTCAAATTTGAAGTAATCATAGACACAGTAATTTTGATTTGAAAATCACTTATTTAACTTTCTAAATTAAATAATAAATAGCAATTTCTTATGTAAAATGAAAACATTAATTACATTTTTTAGTAGGTAAACGAATGCAAGTTTTAGATTTTTTTTTGCTGATTACTGCCTATTATTACGGACTCTATATGTTTAGTTCCAGGGTCTCAGGTACACGTCTGAAGCCATTCCTCATGATCATTGGCAACGTATTTTATTGTAGAGTAGCGATGACGTAACCACTGGCCATACATAGGTGGAGCAGATGTTTACGTAAGGCATTGAAACAAGCTGACGCCAAAACATTTTCGCGAAAATAAGGAGTATCTACCAATGATTTATTGACTATTACTGTATCATTTACGCGTAAGTCTACATGTGATTACATTCTACACCATTAAAAATAATTTGACACATACCTATTATTCAAATACGCTCGTCCACCAGGACATTTTTCCTGCGGCTAGCTACAAGAAGTAAGGGTATGGAACGGACGGCTTTGGCATACAAATTGCCACCTCGCCCTTATGCACAATACGTAGAGGTACGTCAATTTCGCAGATTCATCTGGCAGTAGCCTAGATTGCTCAGTACTGTACACGCACTGGATACAGTCGATTATTTATTGGCTTATAACATTACAAGCGATAGCTGTATGAATTATTTCCTTATTTACTACTGGCTTGCAGTAGTCAAATATGTTTCGTGACAGCCGCCAGCTAATCACACATGTGATTATGAATTATATATTTTTTGGCGTTCAACCTGACCTGGAATGTATTTCCAAAATTGACGTACCTCTAACAATACACTATACTGGCAAGTAGATTTTCATGTCATACTAGTTTTTCAATTAGATTCCGAGTGGTGACTCTACCATTATATTGGACACGACTCTGTAATAAAGCTCAATGTACGCGACAATCCTACTTTCGTTTGTATCCAGAAGTTATATTTTGAAATACCGTTCCAGTTTTTATGTTTTTACATGTCTTTTTTTTTTTTTGTGGGAGTGAAATTTTTACCGCTCCTAAAAGGCTTTTAATGAGCATTTATATAATGTGAGGTATTTTGAAAATACCACCCTGTTATTGTCTTGAATGTTGTTTTACTTTTTTTATTTACGTAAGTAAAATAATAGCAAACATGTTTCAACTGTTGTTGAAAAAAATTGTAAGAGTGATGTAACGCAGATTAAGCGCAACATAGACAAATGGAGACGTAATGAATTCCATAAATTATTACTTTTTGAAGAACGTTTACAATGACTATATCATTTTTAAGTAAACATGTAAAGGAAAATAAGCTACTACAGGTTTTTCGGGATAAAGTGAGCACTAAACATTTAACCTCTTAAAAATATCACTAGGCGTTTGTGCATATACTTCAACATTAAATACAGTTGCCTTACTCCTTTCATGGTTGGCAGCGAAATTACGCAAAATAGTCCCTTATAGTTTTGTACTTCAATACAACAATAATGAAACAAAATAAATCGAAATCGACATAGTTGTATTTGATATCATTATTTGAACTTTTTTTTTTCGAATCATATAGGTTCCTACCTTCTCCGCACTTTATCTTACTCGCGCAAACATCAAGTGATGTGTCCAGAGAGGTTAGACATTTCCCGTCGTTTGCCGTTACGTACGAAAAGATACAAATTCGTGAAAAATTGAACTTAAGCAGGTCTTCTTTGAGTGCTGACTCTATCCCGAACCGTCTATATAACGTATTACTACGATGTCATAATAACTCTACTATTAAAACAAAACATGCACTGATAGCTATTGGTTCGAAGAAAAAAACACGCTACAAGATATAGGCTAATGAACAAATTCTCATTAGCGAGGTGAATGCAGGGGGGGATGAAGTCACTAATGATGGCAACTGCAGGCATAGTGTAGCAGTCTAGAAGGCCCGACAAGAGCGCCTTATGCCCGCTCATGCCAACTGGAGTCCGCTACATGTGTATTGTTGACCTTTAAAATTGAGTCATAAAGTTTGTGCTGGCGCCAGACAAGCGAGTTGCCGAACTGTTCTCCTTGGTGGAGAGGGGGAGAGGGAGATTATAGTTGAAAACTCATATTATTTAGGCAAACATTTTTCATCGAGAACCTCATATTTTGGTGGGATTCTATTCGTACAAGTTGCCTGACAGTTGCCGCAGACTGAGGTGCATTTCATGCCATCTTTCCGTCACCTGCATCGTTCATCACAACCAACCGCATATCTGCAAAATATACTGCCTTCAAGATTGAGCCAGGTGCGGCAGAGTCCTTGATAAAAGGACATCCAGTGCTTCATCATAAACACGTTTCCATCCCACGAGACCGCTGTGGTCTCGCCTCCCACAAAGGCAAACTGGGTTCGACTCCCGGCGAGGTCGGTCCCCGGATTTTCGCATGTGGGAATCGTGCCGGAAGATGCCGTTGGTCGGCGGGTTTTCTCGGGGACCTCCAGTTTCCCCCACCCTTTCATTCCGGTGCCACTCTATACCTCGTGTCACATATCACCAGCGCTGAAGACCTCGATGTTAAGCGCTGACCAGACATATCTCACTCACTCGTATCAATCCCCTAAGGTAGTTGCCCAACCACTGCTACACTTGCAGAAACACTCTAAAAAAATTCTGCGTCTGGTTTGAGCCTTTCGTCTGTGGCTGTGATTGATGATCAGGCTCACTTTTTTGCAGATTTCAAGAAAGCAGAGTATCTATGGCTGAGTAAGTAATTTTCCCGAGCTTGATAAAGGGTCAATAAAATTTGCTCACCAGCAAGTGACACCTCCTCTTGTGTCGATTACGCATTGTAGGATAAATACACAATGGTTCTGGAACTTTCTTGTTTCGTAAAAGGTTTCACAATCAGCGTCTTATAGTTTCTTTATACACGTAAGGTGGTGTCACACCCCATAAATGCACGGACAAAAATAATTATTGTTAAGTATACTTTATTTCGTAACTCCAAGGATGATTGTGTAGTTGTTTTAACTTTTGCCTCTTCCTGGTTTAATGGAAAATGTGTTGCTTCGTCATTAAGCTACTGCAATGAGCAATTCAAGCAATGCAGTGTCCACCCCTTTAATGGCCGTGTTTCAGTTAGTCAAAGGTTTGTTTTCTTCACATCGCGCAATGCACATGTCGGCTTTGTCATCTTCTCCATCAGCTGTTCTTGTCTCGATGCCTTCCGTTATCATTTTATAAGATAACAAGTGGATAAGCTTTGATTTGTTGCTCTCGTTTGTGAGAAGTGTTCTTGCTGAACTGTCACCATCATGCTCTCATCAAAAATGTGTCACTGGTGAGGATTTAATGGGTCTGTTTTTCCCAGTAACTGTTGACAAGACATAACTTGACCTCAAGGTTATTGAAAATGTCATTGGCAACGGTTTTCTACTGCATCGTATGAAACGGAGTGTTTGTTAGAGTTTCTTCTGTATGTGCAAGCAGTATGTGACTTATGTTAAGAACAACTATGTCAATAATTGCTCTGTTTTTATTTCAACACTGACACGAAAAAAAAAACCAAACGAGTAGTATAAAGTCGAAGAAGTGGCAAACAGATATCAGAAATTTCCTAATATTCCTGATTGCCTTGCCTCAATTACAATGCAACATATTTATCGTCAAACCACGGAAAAGAAAAGTTGAAACTAAAACATAGTCATCCTTGGAGTTACAAAACCTGATTAAACATTCTTTCAAGTCCATTAATTTAGTTTGTGTGACACCAACCACCTCTAATGTAAAAAAAAGGTAAAGCATTGATTGTGAAACGTTTTAGGAAATATAAAAATATGACAGCCATTGCGAATATAATCTGCAATGCGTCATAGACACCCGAAGTTGTGTAACTGGTCGATGAGCAAATGTTCTTAGCCCTTTATGGAGCTCGGGTTTCATACGTGAATCTATTTGAGCCATACAAAAATGATTAAGTTGCTGCTTTAAGGTTTCGTAGGATAGAAATAGTTAATACTATTTAATAGATGTACATAATCAATATGACATAGGTATGCTAAAAATTTCAATGAAAATAAATTAAATGTGAATAATTATCTGCTACAAAAGCTATATTTATATATACAATGTTTAACCTTGTTCTGTCTGGTAACACAAATGTTGTTGGTTTGAAACCAACGCCCGGCGAACTAAAAATTTTTAACTTACTGAAAATAAAATCATAAGGTCTATTCTCTCATATATAAACACATGTAACTTCGACCTTACATAAATAGCAATACTGGAGCACTCTAGCAGACAGCGATGTAGACGTTGAAACGAACATGGTGGCACACATCGAGGAGCAAATATATCGGATGTCGACAGCAGCGCCGCTTAGCAGTCATTGATGGAAACAAACTGCGACACTAGCGCCGTGTAGTTGCCAATGATGGAAACAAACATTGCCTCTCCAGCAGACCATGACTCAGGGAAATTCAGAGGGAAATATTCCCTCCTGCAGGGAAACATTCCCTCAAACAAGTGACTGTAGGTTGCTGGAAAACAACAAAAAACTTATTATAGTGGATCTGGAAGTGAAACTGGTTATCAATAATGGATAACTTGAAAGTATAGTGTGTGTGGAATAATATGAAACAAAGATGGAGGACACGACAAGATGGACATATGACTTAACATATTACATATCATAAGACATAACATATGGAATAAATCATAACCTATGCCATAAGACATAACATGGGACATGATGGAATTATGACATATGTTGTGACGTGATATGACATTATGTGACATTATATGACTGACATGATATGACATAGTGTGACATATGATATGATCTGATGTAATGTGACATATGACACATAAAATTATATGATATATATGATAAAATGGCCGCCGTGATATGTTCCAAGATGACTGCGGGTTGGTCCAAGATGGCGGAGGCTGCTCCACAGCCTGAAGCCTGTGTTCCAGCTTCGGCCATTTCCTACTACTGCCAAATATTTTGTGTTTAATTGAAAATTATGTGAGCACATTCAATTTCCGCTTATTGCGAAAAACGCTCTTTTTAATCCCGCATATGTTTCAACGATAACATACATAAACACACCAGGACTCTTTGACATACAAGTCTATACAAAACAGCTTGTAATGTTCATGCGATCTCTGAACAATTCCTGCAATGAGTTACTTTTAAAAACTGGACATTTTCTGGAATACGCCATTGCGAGCGAATGTTGGCATGTTGCAGGAAAACACTTCCTTCTACCACAGATGCGACTTTTCTGGAATCTGAGGTGTGAACTGTTTTCCTCCAACACGGCAATGGCGCATGACCAGTATTAATGTACATCTTTTATTACAGAATTTTAACTTACATATTTCAACTAGTAATTGTTAGGTTAGTTGTAATCATCCGAACACTTAAACTCTTTCTGAATGAAGAACATTTAGAAAGTGTTGATATTACCAGTGCTCTTTATATTCTTAGTCAATATTAGAAGCGCTAGCCTACTTGCCTTATGAGTGAATTGTCCTGTAGCGTGTTATTAAAATATGACGGAAAGTACGAAACGTGTGCCTAATTTGGCTATCGCTAATATATTAACTCTGAACATCTTTCTGTAGTCTCCAGAAAAGGCTTAATTGTTGTGTTATATAAAGAAATGTTTAACAGCATTTGTATAAAACTACGATAGAAAATTGCATTCAACTTTTCTTCTAACTTCACACGAATAAATAAATAGGGCGCCAGTGAAAGTTTCACAGTTATTTGCAACACGTCGAAAGCATTGCATGCCAGTACAGTACCCGCACTGTCTCAAAAATCTCAACCTATCAACCTTACGTTTTTACAGCTCTCATTTATAAATGCAAACATGAGATTCCAACTATTCATCTTTTATAAGAAGAGGGTCAATGTAAGGACGACTGGCCCATTGTAGAGCTCTAGCTCATTGAAGTATGAGGATGGCAGTGTCGATTTCACGTCATTGGCTCCGTTCCTCGAGCGCACAAAACTGCGCCTGCCGAACACTATGCACAGCTTCAGCTCTATGGCTGTAACCTTAAAACTTTCAACATGCGTGAATTATGTCTGCTTACAAATAGCGGTTAGTACACGTCACATTGGACTGGGTGTTTCCATTATCAATTTCTGTCCCTTAGTGTTTACTAGGTAATTTTTAAGTACGAAAGTTTGACTCGCAATATTTAAAGGTGTCAGACAAGTTGGTATCGTAACAACCGCGTTCCATTTTATTGTAATTTCAGCGCTACGGCATGTCTAAGCCTCTAGAGATCAGAATTGCGTCAACCAGACAACGCCCTTAAATAATGTATTACTATCCCATATTATGAGCTATAAACGTATAGTGTTTATTTTTAAATACTGACAAATTCTGATAGATGATTTATCGCAAATATTTGGAGGGATAAATACGTTTGACATATCGGACTTGTCTAAGTATATCCTGGAAGGTTATAACCAATCTTGAAAGTCTATCTGAAGCTAAGGTTATTTGCTAGATTCTCATTTCTGAACGATAAATCACCTTTTATAAAAAAACTGGATCCCGATATCAACCAACTTCCCTAAAAGAGGGATGCTTAAAACCGCATATAAAAACATAAAATAGCTGAGCGGTGTATGACAGCACGAGTAATATGTGGTTGATATAA
>PNEQ01101454.1:0-36772 GCA_003012365.1 Medauroidea extradentata | reverse complement strand
AACAATAGGAAAATATTGTGTTAATCATCGTTAATGGCCATTTTAGGAACACTTAAAAGTGCTTCGCTAAATTTTTGTATCCCTCGTTCTGCTTGCTATGTTTCGCCACTCCTCTCCCATTCTTTTATAATAACTGTTAACATTTTATTCTATTCTTACCTCCATGATATGTAAAATTTTCTGTCAGTAACCTTCGAGGGTGCACGCATAACCCACCAAAATTTAATCGAAATCGGACGAATGGTATAGAAACGCATACGTTACGTGAAATAATAATAATAATAATAATAATAATAATAATAATAAACACGCATATATATTTTTTTCTCCGATCAATAGAGCCTATTGGAAACACTTGCACATGTCTGAAGTTAGGACATAATTACTGTTATTTTCCCACAATTAAAAAAAAATTGAAAATACGAACTGAAAATGCACATCTTCGTAAATACTGTAGACTAAGCTTTGAACATTTAGTCACCTCAATAAAAAATATACTATCTAGGACGCTTTTTGTACAGGTTTTATAATTATTATGTACTAAAAATATTTACGTTTGTTAGCAATCCTCTCCATTCTGTCAGATTGTATAATAACAGTAAATTAAGTGAAACAAAAATTCTATATGAAATAAACAATTTATTACAAAAGAATAAATCACGTACGATTATAACACATCGTATAAAACAACTTAAAAAAAAGTAAAGAATCGATCGAGATTTGAACCACAAATCCCACTACAGCTAAAAACAAACACGCGCGCTAGACCACTCCGCCACCGCTACACGATAAAAGAGACTTCAAAAGGAAAATATGAGAAGAATGCTTTGGTGTTTAAACGAAAAACGTTTAATTGCGTATTATTACCCGTTTGAGCTGAGGAAATGTTTTTAAGTTATCAACGTTAATATTATCTATTATTTGACACTTGCATAAGTTCGTGAAAACGCCTAAAATTAAGAAAAACGGTCATATACACCTGAATGTTGCAGTGCCCGCCATCTTGGCACGCTGCTTGAAAAAGTCGTTAGAGCCGAAGATACCCGAACGCGCTGGCCCTCGTGCCGACTAAAACTCTGAATACGGATTTTGTGGACTGGAAGCGAAACGACTTTTTCAGTAGGCCGCGGCACAGTTGCTTCATACCGACTATTGCTTCGTAACCACGAAACTCAGAATAAGCCCCCAGCTCTCTCTCTTTCTCTCCCCCCTCTCTTTCTCTCCCCCTCTCTCTTTCTCCCCTCCTCTCTCTTTCTCCCCCTCTCTCTTTCTCCCCCTCTCTCTTTCTCCCCCCTCTCTCTTTCTCCCCCTCTCTCTTTCTCCCCCTCTCTCTTTCTCCACCTCTCTCTTTCTCCACCTCTCTCTTTCTCCACCTCTCTCTTTCTCTTTATCTCCCTCGCTTTCTCTCTCTTTCTCTTTATCTCCCTCTCTTTATCTCCCTCTCTTTCCCTCCCTCTCTTTCCCTCCCTCTCTTTCTCTCCCTCTCTCTCTCTTGTAGTGCGGTAATTACAACCTGCGATGAAGAGGATGGCCAACACTCAGACCTGCCACACAATCGACTAAATGCGGATTCACGAACGGACGCCGCCTACCCCTGAGCTCTGGCGAAAGCCAGGATAAACTCAGTACATTTGGAACCTACATACCTGGCCGCCATTAATATTTTTGTTCATCTCGATGAGGCCTACATTTATATAAAATCTTTTAGAGTGTTTTTTAATACACTCGAAAACATCTTAGTAATTTTTATTATGTATAACATAGTTGGTCGACACTATATCTTGAGTTAAACCTTCATATTTGTTTAATAAATTCCTTGCCTGTATGTGTCATGTAGAAATTGCATCCCCACTGCCTATATTCTGGATTTATTTTGTTAAGGAAAGGCCCAGTTTTCGCAACCGTATAGTACTGTGGGTGTTGTCATTGTTTTTACAGAAATTTAGCAAAGTTAATATCGGGGTTTCTGGTTACACTTTTTTGTAATAAAAAACTGACTCCATTAAACTATGGTAAGATGTGACTACATTTCATACAAGAAACCGAAATTAGGTACTTTAAGTCTGTTTATACGTGCATCCCTCCTTTTTGATATTGGATTTCTTTGCAGTTCGTCAACCCCTATTAAAGTTCCTGTGCTACCGTTTCAAGTTTTCCAAAACCAACTTTTTTTTTTTTTGTTACTCGCTTTAGACGAAACTCAAAGCGACGACGACAAACTGCAGCCAAGCTATGACTTAACATTTACATTTTCTCCCATTATGGGGCCGCGGTGGCCGAGGGGTTAGACCTCTCGTCTCCCACCAAGGAGATCCGGTCCCCGGATTTTCGCACGTGGGAATCGTGCCGGACGATGTCGCTGGTCGGCGGGTTTTCTCGTGGATCTCCCGTTTCCCCCGTCCATTCATTCCGGCGCTGCTCCATACTCACATGTCACTCCTCACCAGCGCTGCCCAAAATATCTTCACTCAATTTCCCCAATTCTCTGTAACGAAACGTACACAACATTAATACTTTATCGTAGTTTTTCATTCCACCCCGTCAGGAAACGAGCCCGTATCGAACAACGAAAACGCCGGCAATTTTACTTCACAGGAGACATCGGTTTTAGAGATGAATGGGTAATCGTAAATGTATCTACATACGCGTAATGTTTATAAACTATTCGTAAGTAAACACATCGCTGATGCACTCTCAGCAGTTCTGAAATAAGCGTTTTCCTGCCGAAGCTCTGCAAGCAGTATGGCGGCATTACGCAGTTTTGCACGTAGCCTCCAAGGCGCTGCCACGAGATTAATGTACGGGCTCATTTTATGATAGAGTAATAAAGATAACAGCGGTATGTTCTTGATGCTATGTTTGCGGCTGACGTATGCCTCCGCCAAAACGGTAAGCAGATTTTTTAGGGGCTTTCCATACCCGTGCTTGAAATGTATTAGCTAGTTGCGGTTTTTCTAATGCAAAACTACTCACAATTATTGAGGCATGCTATGTATTTGAATTTTTAAAGCTGTGATACAGTACCGTGCACGTTTGATTTACTAACACATTTGTAGTTGTACGTGTGAATTTTAAACTCGTATAGATTAATTTGTTTGAAATAAGCTCCTCAGAATATATTTTATTGGCACTATAAAAAGTAAAGCATTCATTCTTTCTTATGGTTATCAAGGAAATGAATACCCTTAATAACTTAAGGGATATGGAATCAAATTTGAGATGGTTTTCCTGCGGAGACTGTAAAATAACTATATAATAATTACGTCACAAAAATTATGAAATTTCGTAAGTAAAAATTGTTTCACTCTAGACAAATACTGATAAGCAAAATCAGTAATATAAGAGCCCAAATAATTAAGTAAAACTTTTATTTTCGTTCCCTCCCTCATTAATTATGAGAGCCGTGGCATAAAACCAGTTTTCTCTAGCAGGCTAGGCGTTCTGAAAGTGAGCATTAGCTTATAAAATCTTCACAAATGTTTCATAAATGCAGTTGCGGCTACCAATTTTTCTGTCAGGATGTGTTACTTAATGGGCCTCATTACCTGCGCTCCAAATGCGTTGCAGCGAGTTACGACTATTATTTTTTCGACGAAACTATTTAATACGCATCATATTTGTACATCTATGAAAAGAACACACACTCCAAACTATGTCGCCATAGTTTTAAAAATTCGGCACGTTTATTAGAAACTTTAACTCATTTTCGGGGTCTCTCAAAATGGTCAAAAATGGTTTCTTCCATACTGCCGTATCTAGAAAAATAACCGGATTCAAAAAACACAGCTATAGAAACAAGCGTTAGACTTTGAACTATGCTGCCTACAAATAAAATAATGTGGTCATCGCTTGAAGTCCCATAGTGAAAAGGATAATAGTAAAGCACTACAGCCAGCCGAGTGGTTTGGCCGAGAGGTGATAATGTATTACATACGTCGGTCAACGGCAACCTTACCGCTCCTGCCTCACACACACTGAGAAAAAAATTTGTTGGTGCAAACGAAATTTGTTTGAATCAACCAAATCATATGTTTGTATAGGGGCAATTAGATATTTGTTTGCTCGTGCCAAATTATTTTGTTCCCTCGATTTGTTTGAGGCAAATGGCTGTATTTTATTAACAGTACAAAAGATTTATCTGGTGACAATATTTCGTTGGACATATTAAATGCACATGCAATATTTTAAGAACTAAAAAAATATATATATATAAACTTAAAAAATGTCGGAAATTAAAAAGAAAAGTGAAAGAAAGTATGGATAGACCGGGATTTGATCCATTAACTCTTGGCTAGCCTCTTTCTATTCATGACCTAACCAACTGAGCTGCGAGTGCTTCGATAACTATGGGTTTATTTGTATTGGAATATGAATTTTTTTACGATTGTACTGCTGTATTTTCAAACATGTTTGTCTTCCTTCTGCGAGAAGGTAAACGACGTCAAATAATATTATTAAAATGATCGGTGTCCACGACAGTATAAAGAACGAGACGCGCGGCTGCGGTGTTTTTCAATTTTATAGCATTTTCTTCTGTGATAAATCGAATTAGCCACTTTGAAATTGTTAACTAAAATTAAGATCCTTTAATTATGCTGATTAACAGTTTAGACGCCCTACTTGTCGCACAAGCTTATATTATGAAAGTCGAGGTATACAGTGTTCGCCATCTTATCGCTCACGCACGCCAGACTGCCATCTTCCACAAGTAAACCAAATGGATACAGTTTCGCCAACAAAATCATTTAGTACATTGAAAAATTTTTAAGTTCAAAGCACATCACTTATAACTAACAATATTATTTTGTTGACAAGTTGTAACGAGTTGTTTGTTTACACAAAATATTTATTCGACGTCCTATAGTAACCAAATATATGTTTGGCCCAAACAAAATGCGTTTAAATGAATAATTTGGTCGAGGGAAATAATTAAATTTGTTTGGAGGACTCGAGGCTTGGTCTTGCCAACAAAATATTGTTTAGCAGAAGCAAACATGACCCAAACAAATACATTTAGTATACTGAAACAATTATTTATCTCAGTGCACACACACGCAGCCTATCTAGGGAAGCCCCTTAAGACACGTAAGTGACAACTTTAACCCGCACTACGTATTGTTTATTTTTTATGCAATGATGCACTTCAACACAATTTAAAACTCCGTTGCTATAAGTTCCTAAACTCAGCACACCTATTATAAACGTAATGTTCGCGGCCAACAAAATGGCTAAAACTGCTTTTTTTATACTTCACGTTGGAAAATACCAACCGGATTCGAAAAACGCAAATATAGAGATATGCTGTTGGACTTTAAACCGTACTTCCTACATATACAATTATTTGATCACCGCTTAAGTTCAACAGAAAAAACGACTAACGGTAAAATAGCCTGCACGTCAACTCAGTAGATTGCGCATAGAGGTGATGTTGCATTACCTATGCCGGTCATCGGCCACCCTTAACGATCCATCGACTACGGGCGCGAACAATTCTGGTCAACCGAGTAGCTCTCAACATCGGAACACTTGTCTTACGTTTCTGTCTATAATAAGCAACATTTATTTAATGTATGATAATTCCAACACTATACTACAGGACACCGACTAAATGCCTTACAGAGGCGACCTGACAAAGAGTGCACACCAATCCCGACAATTGCGCACAGAGGCGACGAGATACCTGACGCAAGTACTTGAGTCGGCCTATTTTTAGGACTTCAGCGCTTAGTCCTGCTGACGGTAGAGGAGGAAAAGTACACAACGGAATCTGTAGTTCAATCCACTGGCTTTCGACACAAGCAACAATCTCACACTAAGTTGCATTATATTAGACTACAAGGAGCTATATCACGACCCAGAAGCGTGAGGGCTATAAGGCTGACCCTTGCTCACACCCACGCGCATTATAGCCTCTAAACACGAGGCGCTCAACTGGCAGCGTGTTCGGAGTTACGTTGTTCTCAGAGACAAGTAAACGTGCGTCCACAATGCTTATCTACGGAAATAAAACACTTCAGACTACTTGTGAATGTGACTTTCAAGACACCACGCACATTGGAAGCATTATTTTAAAGCTCTCAAACGTGGCTATAATCGGCTTTTCCGCGCGGCTGTTTCTGAAGATATATGTAACGGATTTGTTCGAAATTGAGGTCTGCAAGTACAATTGGGCATTGCTACACTCACGCGTTCAATAATATGATAGTCACCGCTAAAATTCCCACATAAAAAGCGATACTGCAGGAACACTGCGCGCGCGTTTATGACTTTGGTCGTAAAGGCGATATTACAATACATGTGCCGACCGACGTCGCTCGTATCGCCTAGTCGATTTTCGCCTCACTCACACAAACATTCCCTTCACGCCTTGAGCATCAGTCGCCATGCTAGATTATTTTATTTTACGCTTTTATTAAATTCTAAGAAACACGTGAACTGTACTACTCCATAGGGTAAATTTTATTTACCCTGCACAACAGAACAAGCAACACAGTTGAACTATTAACCAATATTTTGGTCCCAATAAGTCCAGCATTTTTTTTATTATTAATTTGACTGGACTGCGGCCTGAATATGAGTTACAAATTCAAATTCGATACTTGCACTGTAACAGAAGGTAAATACAATATGTAAATATAAAATAAAACAATAAAATACCAACACATTTCACATTTTCCTTCACAGAATTTCATAAATAAAAACTAAAATATGGCGACTAATGCGGAGCGTTAAGGGTTAATTTTAACGAATTTCCGGGAGACGACCCAGGATCCCCTCCACCCACGGCCTGGGGAGAAAGCGAGGGGGCACCACAGGTTCAGACTAGGGGCCTACAGATCTTACATGCAGTCCAGAAAGCTCTATTGAGACTATGCTTTCCCAATTCTGCTGGAAAAGATTTATCTGAAGACGCTACTAACCAACTGTACATAAATGACACGTATTCGCCTGACGGCTACACGCTGTATCTTTAAGCGCGCAGTTCACCACGGTTTTCGACGTCTTTTTTTATTTTTATATTTGTACAAAATATTTATTTTCTTATTTTAGACATAAATTGTGATTAAACTTCCTCTTATGAAATTTGTATATCTCTCGTAGTTTTTGCGTAATGAGTCGAAAACGTCAAAATTGCACTTTACGGTTTTATGTACGCCACTAAAACCAACTGACATACCAAACCGAAAAAAATCACAGTGCATAACAATAATGTAGGCTATGATTTAACATACATAAAAACAAGAAATAAAATGTTTTGTATTTAATAAAAAATGCTGAATTTTGAAATGAAAATCTAAAAATTTCAACAATATTTTAAAAATACAAAAAATATATATTATTTAATTTTTGTATGAGTCAAATCATAGCCTACAACATTGTTATATATACACTGTGAAGTTGTTCGGTCTGGTATGTCAGTTGGTTTTAGTGGCGTACATTTAATCGTAGTGCAAATTTTGACGTTTACGACTCTGTACGCAAAAACTATTAGAGATACAAAAATTTCATAAGAGGAAGATTTAGTCACAATTTATGTTTAAAATAAGAAAATAAATATCTGGTAAAAATATAAAAATAAAAAAAGACGTTGAAAACTGAGGTGAACCGCGCCCTTAACTAAGCGTATCTCGTAATGAACTCGCCAACGAAGCGCCTGCTCCAAGCCTTCATTATCGTGTATGCCTGCTCAGAAGCCCGACCTGCGCAGCGCTTTACAATTCATGTCCTCGAACGAAGTCACAAAACGCATCGGCGATTTACTTATAAAAAAAAAAGTATCTCCAAAGAATACGTTGGTACAGAATTTGAAAAATGCCTGCTAAATAGTTATTTCGAGTTCGCCAGCATTGCACTTGAAACCGTGTCAAATGATTGTCGTCCAGTAGTCCAATAAGATGCAGTATGCTGCAGTGTACACGAATAACAATATTTCAGCACTGGTGTACCAAGATTCCCTTTTGGCCCAGTCAAACTGGAACACACGAATAATCACAAAAGAATGTCAAGCGAGTAAATAACACGCGGGAACCTAGCAAAGTCAGCTTTTCCCACGGTAAATCACCCTCTTTACTAGTCAAATGCTCCGACTAGCGTCTCCCAGCGAACGAGCGGATCTTAAATGTTGGTTTGGAAAAGGGCTGGAAGGGAAGTTGCAAGTTTACGTTCCTATTTCGTGTGTGTAACCCAATATTTTCAGTTTGCAGCGTGTGCGGGGACACTTTATAACCATTATTATAGGAGCCAATGACAAATTACTTTAATAACAGAAAATTTTTCATTTTAAAAACTTTACTCGGAAATGTTTGTCTAGTCCCCTTTAATCCCCTCCACCTTCTTGGGTCTGCCACTTCCTCAGCGTGCTATTCACGTTGTTCCACTATCACGACGTTCACAGAAAGAACCTAGCCGCACCGGAAGAAGTCCGCATTCAAACGGAATGCTATTTCCACACGAGGCAGGCAGGCAACGGGCGGAACAGGTATAATTGGTGGCGACTCATTCAAGGCCACAGCTAGTTGCGCAAGTCGACAGACAGGTCGAGGCGGCCGTACAGAGGCGAGGACGGTCGTGTAGTGTACCATTCTCCGCACACACCTGGCAGTAAACAAACACTCACTCACAGTGCCATCATCTCAGCTACACTGCGGGGGTAGTATGACTGGTGTATTTATGCATCGTCCTCGTCGGAGAGAGCACAGCACTTCAAGGAGTCCTTTAGCTTGGGGAAACCCTCACATAAGCATTTGCGTGTAGTCTGTTTTCTAGCAATGAAAGAAAGTGTGGGAGATGAATAAACGCTAAACACCTCAATTGAAATCTACACGATTTTGAAAGCCAATATGGAAAAACTACAAAACAACAATCCTATATAGTATTTGCCGACTTTATGAGCAAACATTGACCTATAATGATATATCTGTTAGGGTGATCTCTTGTGCAGCAATAAAACATGCGCGATTTTGGGGCGTCAGAGACTGTCCATAAATATGTTACTTGAGAAATATTTAACTTAAAAAAGTTGGCAACAGATATTGTCTAGGACAGCGGGTTTTATTCCCCCCCCCCCCCCAAATTGCCTTCGAGAAACCTACAATTTTAAACTGATGATTTGGTGTTGAAGCATGTACCTCCTTAACATAAATTTTCAACCAATCATGACAGAAGAAAAAAATATGCTATCAGGCAGGAAAAATGAGGGGGGGGGGGATCTAAACTTAATGCACTGAAAATCTATCTTGCAGCTCATTCATAAGGTCCTTGGAAGATTTCATACTACGATCGCCGTTCAGTTTTTTCCCAATACTTTCTACTGTATCCTGCCCTATACAGTAGCCGACGGATGGTCAGTGACTGCTGAACCCAAATATATATGGATTAATTGACCACTCGAGGTGTAGACAGTGCTTTGTTAGTCAAAACTCCCTTTTTTTTTTGTAGGCATAAAGCACCTGAGAGCCAGATTCAGTAGCACTTTAATTGGCAATTTAATTCTTTCCTCAGTCCCATGCCGATGAAAACAGCGTGTACCAACGCATACAAAGCAAGCGGAATTTTATACCTATCCCTCCCTCCATACATGACACACATACATGCACTTCTCTGGATGTTCAAAAATGCAATGCCCAAACTGATAGGGAAGATGAAGGAGACAAATACAAATATATTTCGCCAAATAACCATGTGTCGGAAACAAATAGTTTAGGAGTAATGGCTATTCTGGGGTATGGTATGTGATTCAGAAGACGTCGGTAATGGTTTACGGTACTTTATTTATTGAGCAATGTCACAATAAACGATCAAAATTAGCGAATAGCCGGTATCGATGTTGCAGGATGTCCCGTGTTCGCTTATGCGTGGGTTGTGCTGTGTATGTTTGTGCCCGCTGCACACATTCGTGCACCTACCTTTGCCTCCAGTCAACAGGGACAAAAGACACGTCGATGTCAATGTAGTCCCATAGTGAGAAGTGGAATGTGTGAGGTCCAGGAAACTTGTTTGTAGCACTAGCCTGCACGACAGTTGTAATAGCAACACAGTAGCAATATCAACATAGAGTACTCTGCACTGAGATTAATGGTGCTCGTTTTGAACATTTATTGTAACATTGATCGAAAAAAAAAGTACTGTAAACAATTACCATTGGTGTCTTCTCAATCACACCCGATACCCCTGAATACTCATTACTCCCAAATTATCTGTTTACGACACATGGTTATTTGGCATTTTTATTTGTCTCCATCTTCCCTATCAATTTGTGCATTGAATTTTTGAACAATCTGTACAATAGATCACAAGACGACGACGTCAACCCAACCACTGCGGAATCGGGCAAATAAGTAGGATTGTATGCTCCCAACGAGGAAACGTCAAACACGAACGTTACTTGTTTTTATTTTTTTTTTCAGTACCTAAATTGCGTGAAATATGTTATTGTTTTGTTCAAAACCATATTTCAAGATTTTTTTTTTTTTTTTTTACAATTTGTTATCAGAAATGTTAAGATAAACATCATCAGATTGTCTGACTATGTAACAACGCAACGATGTTTTCATAGTACTGTAAACAACTTAAAACCTCAAAATTTTCTGAAAACGGGAGCATACATTGCAACATGTGGAATTAACTTAGAACAGTAAATCTTGCTTTACCATACACAGAATGACTCACAAGAAGTTCAGTAACAGACAGGGCTTATTCCTTACACCGTTTGGAGCAACAACTGTAATATGCATGTGGGTCACATTCCCAGTATTCTTAGAGTAATTCGAAACATTTGAAACCTGTCGAATCAAATGCAGACGTAAATCAGTATAATATGTTCTGCCCTAATAAGTTCATATAAGGAATACGTTCTGAGTGTGGCGGTAATACCTCGTGAAGCATCCCGTACATTATCAAAACACAGAGGTTTCAGAAATATTTCAAAACGTTGAGTGAGCACTGGCATATGCAACGTCACCAGTAATTCGTTTGCAAAAATATATTTACCATGCCAACAGTTGATTTCAGCAGGAGCTGAAACATTTTAACTGTTGAAGAAAATTGTGTTATTTTGGCTACTTGAGTAAATTAGAACGTCAATGTTCATTTACAAGTTGTTAAACATTCCTAAATATTACTTCAATGTTTGTGACAGTAGACAATGTGGTGTTAAGGGGTATGGCAAGGTACGATGTCGAGCGGACGACTGGAATAATTCAATTGCCAATGAAATATGAACTTATCAAAATTCGATGAGATTTTTTTTGCCGAGTAGATAATTTATCAGCGGATGTTTATTTATATAGCACTATGCGGTAGTTAGGTTTTACTTTCGAGTAAAAGTTTAGAAAAAAATGGAGAAATAAGGACTTGTTGAAACCACAAAATCTACAAAAATTTAAAACTTAAAAAATTATCAAAATTACACAGTTTTACATTTTTGTAGATTTTGTGGTTTCAAGCCTTTATTTTTCTAAAAACAGTTTTTAATTTTTTACTCGAAAATAAATCATAATACCGGATAGTGCTATATAAATAAACGTCCGCTGATAAAAATATCTACTCGGCAAAAAAAATCTCATCGAATTTTGATGAGAAGTTCATATTTCATTGGCGATTGAGTATTCTAGTCCGCTCAACATCGTACCTTCCCATACCCCTTAAGATTTACTTGGCTATGTTAACTGCACAACCTGTAATGTATGATTTCGTTTTAACCAAAGTTCGTCTTTCGAGACCCTGCATTACGAAAGCTGTCCCTGATTACAAGCACATAATTACCCTGAGGTGGTACTTCTTAAAATCTCTTCAGATAACATAGTAAAACATGTGAAATGCGGCCGTCATATTTTTATATTGTACAAGAGACATGAAATACGTATTAAAATTACGGCACACAGTAAATACACGTCCAAAATTATGTACCTTATTTTCTGCAGCTTCGTACTCGTAGGACAGGCACATATACTGTAGCTCCATTTATCGTGAATTTTGATTAAAGGCGCGGCTGATACGAGAAACAGCAGCAGGATTAGCGGGTATTCCCGCCGGCCGACAGTGGAGTGATGTCTGTGTGTGATCATAGGAGAATTGCGGATTGCGGTTACCTTGCACCCACCAGAGGGGCCACCGACTCTCACACAACTATTTACTTCTCCGTACTCACTACGTCATCATTACAAAACAAGTTAACAACCAACACTGTCACGTACTGCGATTACAACGAAAACTCCGCATTGGACCGCCGAACGCGGACAGAAACCAACATTAAGTGAACGCAAAGTGAAATGAGTTTATATTAAAATTATTAATTCAACTAAACATTACAACATGAAGTGAACTTACACTTGTAACTGTTTCAGAGACATATTGCAACCAAACCATGAACTACAGAACGAATGGTTCAATGACACTATATTATTATACTTTGAAATCAATTGCCAGTACGCCTGTATTTTTTTTTTCACTTCTCTCTTTGTTCCTATAAAACTGAACACTCGCATTTGGATAGTTCAAAATAAACTGACAATTCAATATTGTAACCACTTCGTTTACGTTCAGTTCATTCCTAACACTTCAATCCAGTTTATATACGATTCAGCCCACCTCCGCGACTGAACTGAATTATTCCACTCCAATTCTACTTCAATCCAGTCCGGGTATGTCAAAAGTAACGTTTTAAGGGGGGAGTGTTAGACCATTTTATTGTATTTTCATTTTTTGAGCCATAACATTTTTTAAAATTGTATTATCAATCTTTCATTAATTTGTCATGCAGAATCATTGGAAGAGAATTATAGGTTAACTTTCAAGAATTATCTTGCAATGTTTCTGCATGATAAATTAATAAAAGATTCTACTGTTATTTATATCAAGCAGTTTACCAAGAATATATCCTATGCTTTGTCGAAGAGAAATTTTTGATAAAACAATTGTCTAACCCTCCCCCTTAATCTAGATTCTACAATCCACTCCGGGTCGAACCAAAACTGAAATGTTAAGCCTACCTCTAAAATCATTACGTTTCTATGTACCGTAATGCAGTTTACACGCATTTTAGTTAACTGCCCTTACTGGTGTATAGGTCATTCGGAATAAAGTGAACACTAAAGATTTAACCTTTGAAAAAAATCACTAGGCGTTGCTGCATATAATTCAACATTGCCAACAGTTACATTACTGCTTATACAGTTGGCAGCGAATTATCGCACGTAGTTCCGTGTATTTTATACTTAAATACAACATTACTGAAAGAACATCAAATGGAATCGACCTCTCCGTATTTAATATACTTTAAAATATTTATTTATGATAATATTGACACACTTACTGCCTGTATAAGTTTACTTAAACGGCGCCAGTAGAAAAGTGATTTAATCCGGGCCGTTCAAATTCAACAGTCGTTAGCGAAAGGCGTCTAGCGCTACGCGCACTACGTAGTTAATTATTTCACCGACAGGTGGCATTAGAGTTAGGTTTTCGCCACTTAGCTTGGAAGCGTTCAATGACGGTACCGGACGGTACAAGAGGAGAGCGTTGTTGTGTTTGTCAACGTGCAATAAATATGGGTTTCTGATACAACACATTCAAAAGTATTAGAAGTGACTGTTTCCTCATTGGTAATATGTAAGTTGTTATGTGTTACGATCGCTAACATGAGTATCTTGATTTAGAAACAGCAATTTTTTTTTGTTTCATACACTAAGAAAATACGTTGTTTTTGTTGAGTGCGTCGTTGTTCATGGCAGTATAACTGAACAGGTTTGAATTCTTAAATTGCGTGTGTCATTATGGCGTGTTTTTTTTTTGTGGCGGTTTTGAGTTATAAATTCGATTTTCATGTGTACATATTTACGAGATACGTAACGGCAATAGTCCGGGTCGTATAAATTAGAGTCGATGCACAGAAACCAGTATTAAAAGACGTTAACTCGCAGGTATTTATAACTAAGATTACTATTGGTTATACATTTTATTCAATACCCGTGTATTTAATGAGTAGATATTGTTGATAACATTTTCAGCCCAGTGTAATGTAGATGTAAACATTGTACAAGCCTATGTAAATCAAAGCACGTGGCAATGTTTACGTTTACATACCGCGGAAAGATATAAACTGGCTGAAAATAGAAATTAATCAGGGCTTTTTTGAGTGCTCACTTTATCCCGAATCACCTATATAAAAGTGCAGTTTGTATTTGTGTTTCATGTGGCGTGTGCATCCATTCACTCCTCCCAATAAACTGCGTGTTGGTCACATACTAACACCGAACTACAGATACCCCGCGAGACCTTTTTTTTTAAGCATAAAATTTTTTTCTGCGCATCGTACGAAGGCACTGTACCAATTTCCCTGGAGTGCCGACATAATTAATCAATTAAAAATTATACTGTGTAGGTTAAAACTGGCTGTGCATCCTATTTCTACCCAAACAATCTGTCCTGGAAAAAAAAAAAAAAACAAGGAGAAGTAAAAGTATATGTTTCTTTAGTAACATTGTAACATTCACTATTTCTGATTCTTTCGCAGCTAACTCTTCAGAATAAGTCACGATTTAGAGGTTATAAAATGATATCCGGACAACGTCGGATCTTACTGTTCATGCTAGTCACCAGTACCAAATGCGTCCCTACCTAGAATAATTAAAGCAAAACAGTTAATTCTCATAAACTTATGACTTTGCTTCCCGTCGAATGTCACAAGTCGCTGTCAGCTCACCAATCTGGTTTAGCCTCGCACACCTGTCAACGGCAATATAGTCATCAACACTTCCTCGTTCATAAGTACACTGCAGATACGACACCAAGCACAGCATGCTCTGGTAAGGTACGTGAACTAGCACCGAAGCCGCCAAGTTCAGATATTGCCCCTTTATCCGAGGCTATACCACTATTTTATGAAATCGTACCAGGAAATGCCTTTAGTCGGCCGGTTTTCTAGGGAACCTCCCGCTTCCTCTTGGGGCGAAAATGTAACTAAACAGGGCTCAAGGACATTTGCTCGCTCGTATTCGAGTCGGTTAGCAGACACGAGTCTGGCAAAGTAATAAAGTCCAGATTTAACTCTCTCTGGATGGAGAAGTCGCGGCCGAAAGCTGCTCTACAACACACTATAACGGACTGGAATACGAATGGAAGATTATAATTCAATATAAATGTCAAGGTGGCCAGGATCATTGAGTTGGCCACATTCTATCCAGCGAACTATTCTGCACAAGAAATTAAATAATCAACAGGTTGTCTGTTCTTGCCAAAAATAAAACCCATAATCCCAGAGTCAGTACTGGGTTTGGGTACAATTAACGCTAGCGAAGCTCAGTACAATAGTTTCGTTCTCTAGTACATTTGGCAAACATTTCTCCGAAACAGGAGTCAAAGTAC
The DNA here is from genome assembly GCA_003012365.1 of Medauroidea extradentata. Lineage (NCBI taxonomy): Eukaryota > Metazoa > Arthropoda > Insecta > Phasmatodea > Phasmatidae > Medauroidea > Medauroidea extradentata. The sequence continues at coordinate 21,409 of PNEQ01101454.1, read as the reverse complement.
TACAGCGAAATATTCGCACGTATTTTGTAGGCAAGTGTACCGTGCAAATCACCCGTTCAGACATAAGTTTTTACACGTATATATAGACTTTCTTGTTCTAGCGTCATTAACACGATTTCTCATTTCGGACAATCACAAACACAACAGATTTTCGACGTACAGCTACTAATATAATTAACAAAACTATTCGCAGCAACAAAACTTAAAAGCTGTCGTACCGATCGTTAGTCATACTACTCATGTCGAACTAAATATTTTTGAGGTACTCACGACGATAAAAAAAAATTGTATATTTTTATGACGGAACGAGGCGTTAACTAAAATGTAGCGAAATGCACGCGCCGTGTTAATTTGTACCGAAACGTGGATTAAGAATACAAAATTATAATAAGCACGCCCTTTGAAAATTGATCGATTTATCATGAAAAATCTAAGAACAGCGTGAATGTAGTCACTATACAACATCTGCTCATTTGGGGTATTTTCGCAGCGAAATGATATATGTTCAGAAACATGAATGTTTATGACTAGCTATTCACGTGATAAAAGGAAAAGAAAAAACGAAAGAAACAGTTTAAAGTGAACGAAAAAAAACATAAAAACAGAATTAAAGAGATAAGGAGGGCTAGGTAGTAGAAAGAGAGAGCGGGAATGACATGTCAGAAATGAGAAGTGGACGCAAGAATGCGTACTACGCGAGGTGGCCATGAACCCAACAGCATCCCGCGCCAACACCCTTCTCCCCCCCCCCCCGGGCCAAACACACCTAGAGTATGATAAACATTAGCCCTGCACGTTACCCAAGCAAAGGGCACCGGAGAATATTTAATATCTACACATCCCTACTCGCAGATAAAGGAAAAGCAGCTACTATTCACTCCACCGCTGCAGATTCGAGTTGGCTAGAAAAAAAAAAAACATCAAGTTCAGGCACGCGCGCACACAGCTATGGAAAGTATCCACACTGCAAAGGAATGCGATGTCTACGTAATATCCTTTGCCATTCACAGCCTGAAGGCACGCAAGGTTCCGCAACATTGCACAACTAGTGCACTGCAAGCTTCTACATACCGGGTGCTCGCGAAACATTTGTACTCCATACAGCCTGATCAAAAAATAAGCACTTTTGATGGCCAGCTTGTCTGTAAAAAAAAATAACTATTTTACTATGATTCTAGACGTAAAGATATTTTATATTACACTGCTATGACAGTATTAAAAGTGGCATGAAGATACAAATTGACTATATAAAATAATAAACTAGTAGGTCTTACTTACTACGTTGAGATTAAACTGAACAATCCCAATTAAAATTTAAATTTCTAAACGTGCTCCAACTGGAATGAAGACAGGAGTGGAGCTAGAATACAACCAGTCGCCAATGTGGGCTACAGTGTCATGTTCCGGATTGAAACCTTTCTTTAAATAGTAATCGGACATGACTGATTGGAGACGAAGAAGTTATCATATTGAACCACTCGGTTGGTCAATTAAGATGTAGAATAGGTTGGGATTAGCGAAATCAGTTTTATTTATTTTGTAAACACAGAGACGTAAAAAAAAATTAATTAAATACTGACCGATTCATTCAAACAGGTCGCTCTGGATAGAAAATTTTAGCATAAACAAGTTTCCAGTTCGTGGTCATTCCTCATTTGTTACATGTCTACTCCAGAATAGTCCGAAATTTTATCCTAAAAGCCCAGAAATAGGCCTACTTCAAAAGTGGTTCCTTTACCGTGAGTACCCTATCGGTTATGTAAGAACCGTAACGAATACACGACGAACAGTTTATGGATTAGTTATAGTAGAATTTTCTCAACTACGAGCACTGGAGTCTGAGTTGGCTATATAAAATGCGTTTCAATGTGCATTTTCGACTAGAATCTACCAAAGGCATATGATGTGTTCGTGAAGAAGAAAACGAGTCATTACTTAAGTATAATTTCACACAACCCAATGTCATAATATTTCACACGAAAACTCAAGGTTAGTTACTAGCAATGGCTATAATTTATATCATCTTTTTGCGCCTATGCACCATCAGACACAATTTTGCACAGCTACGGAAAATATTGCATCAAAGTTTCTACACGCTTAATGCTATACTCTGATTCGTACAACTACAAAGAAAATATGACGGCAACTTATGGGCAACTACTGTTAATGTTAATATCTAGCACACTGCAAGATGGAATTTACAGTATATATACAGTGAGAGGGGTAGGTTCACTTTATAACAAAAAAAATATCGACTGATAAAGCATCTCAAACATCTAACATATTTCCAAAGAAGACGCCCTCAAAACTGTTAAATTTTACTAAAGTTATGCGAAACAAAGTACATCATGCGTACAACAGGAACGGCACGACCTATGCATGTCAAATTAAGCACAACTACAAATAGTAAGTGCTAAAACAACTGGAGGCAAGCATTATCTGCTAAAGGCTAAAGTATAAACAAACGAAGTATGCTATCGAATGTGCGCGAACGTGACTATTAGTATTCACTGATTTGTTCTTGCTGAATTCAAATTTACCCAAGTAATTGAATTAATGCAAGCTTAACAAAGCTGCTTAAAATATAACTTTTAGCAACACTTCATTCAGCTAATGTCAATGCACAAAAGTTTAGTTTTAACAAAATAGAAAAGTATTTGAAATTTCGAAAATCTGGTATGTAAACCCTACCCAAAGTTGTGCACACAAATCTTACATACACAGACTGTGTAAAAAAAACCACCCCAAAAAAGTGTGTCACTTTAGACGTCACTTCCACCGAAACATGAATACCCATTAACGCCCTGCGGAAAGCTTCGCGTGTTTCTTTAACGTGATATATCTTAATAATTATGTTCTGGGAACGAATCGCGTCCTTCAAAATTACGTTTACTATACCCAACAAATCTGTTTAACGTACACGTATGTACAAAGATGTAAGACAAGTCGAGATTATTTTGAATATAGTAGCGTGAGATTTTGATGTTATGATTACCAGGGACGTTATGACAACAATTTTACAACTTTTCACTATACTTGATCTACAATAATTGGAGTAGAGGGCGTGTTCAGGAATTGCATGTTAGTACATACGTTATTTGATTCTTTAGCTAAGATATACAACAGTTGATGAATGTTCATTTACGTGGAACAAATGTAAACTCAAGTTAATCTCTACATATCGCCTACCAAGTCTTATCTTCAGAACACAATTCCAAAACCTTTTATTTGAAACAGAATGAGACCTCTTTCAAATATAGCTAATCGTAATGAGTGACAGCGTGTTCTGAATATATTTTCATGCTGCAATACCTTGTGCTGACGAACGCTCGAAGTTTGTATACAATCCACTCATCCTTAGAGGAATTCTGCACCACACAAGCAGTGTAGTGTGTTCAGATCGATAGCATCACTTGTCTTCGCTGCCAGACACCGCCGTGTATATTCTGGGCTCCGGTGGTAGCAGCAAACGCAACTATTTCGAGCGCGCACACACAGACACACACACCACTACCGCGCACCTATCTATCCACCTGCGGCGTCGGCAACACACTTCACACGCCTCGTCTCTCGGGAACACTGCGCTGCCGACGACCCCTCCACCATCTCACATCATCTCTTTTCCCCACTTCGCCCCTCCTAAGAGTAAGACCCGGCCAGTGTCTCGCGGCGACCCGAATTGGCCGCTGGTGCCAAGTCGAGCTAGCTCTCCACTCGTCGGGTCGAAAAACGTCACTCCTTTCTTTCTCTTTCTCCGCGTCTACGACCACGCGGTGAAAATGCACCTTAGTACCACCTGGCACACTCACGATTGTAGCGAACTCACGCACTAGTACTAAACGAGCTTACTTAGCCACTTTTCGAGCGCTTACCTCACCAGAGAGACAACATGACACTACATCACGCCAGTTACTTGTGACTGGTGGACTTCACCCCCGTCGAAAGGCCGCGGCTGGCGAAGTGGCTAGAACAATCGGCTCCTACCAAAGCGATCCTGGTTCGAATCTCGGCGGGGACGGTCTACGGATTGATTTTCGCATGTGGGAATCGAGCCGGACGATGCCGCTGGTCGAAGAGTTTTCTCGGGGATCTCTCGTTTCTACCGCCCCCTAATTCCGGCGCTACTCCATACTTACGTCATGTCACCCCTCACCAGCGCAAAAGAGCTGGTTAAGTGCTGACCAAAATCTCCACTTCACTCCCGTAGAGCCACAACTCCGAAGCCCTACTAAAACAGTTACACACACACCGCCGCCTCGACAGTTCAGTGATTTGCTACTAGTCTTGCTGGATACTTGTTTTCAGGTTAATTATTCCATGACCCTCCTATCGCGCTGATTCCGCCACCTATGAAAAATACGAATGCTAAATGTATTACAAAACGACTCCCACTAAATCATTACTAAAAATAAGAATGTACTCATTGAAAAATAATTTTGTACACTTGAAAGAAAGTAGTGTATAGGTTGCGTACAGGCCCTGGGGATTTCGAGTCGTATACAAGCATTCTCCTTGCACCGTTGCAACCAGATTCTGGCTACTGGTGATTACATGGATATGGCAGGCTGTCGCTTACCCTCCACCTGCAGGGAACATATATGTACAATTTCCTTTTTCGAGGGGTTTATTTTCACGCAGCGGACTTATCGTGAGACTTTCCCGCTGCGACCTCCCATCAGGCGGGGAGTCAGGATACGCCCGACCACCGCATTGTCCTCAAGCTAACATTTAGTTGGAACTGTCAAACCCCTTGACAGAACGCTAAACTGCGCCTCGGGACAACTACCAATGGGGTAACAGGTGCTACTATGAGAGCTTCAGGCCATCCATCTGAAGATCATACCCTACATTGCTGTTCCCCGGTTGAGACTCCCTGCTCTGTCTCCTCTTGGTTTGAGTCGGGGCACTGCCCATACCCCTAACAGACTCACCGGACCTGCTCCCGGGCACTTTCGCAACCAACTCGTCGACTCACCTCAGAGGAGGGGACATCTCCGAGTCTGCCCAGCATATGGGCAACCACCATCACCACTACGAATCCGAACCCAGACTGGCCATGGAGGAAAATCAGTCCATGGGGCCAACCCAGTCGCCCGTAATAATACCTATTTTTCCGCTCTACGAGTCTTTGACCTGGCCGGCCATTGTTAAATGGACGAGAAAAGTATGCCCTGCTTTCAGCATACTTACCGAAGAAAATTCCCTTACAACCCAAAGGGTCCGGTCTCCTTCCAAAAACTCCAGCCAAACGCCAATCGTCAAACCATTACCACTATCTGAATTTTTTCACATTGTTATTAGATTTTTGGGTCTCTGAGCAAGAGCGCTAAGTAGTCTAAAGCCCCCACCTAGTAGAGTCACCTTGGTACCATCTGTCGGAGACTATCATAGCAGATACCCCTTTCCCGGCCTCGAGGAGGCCAGAATACATAGGATGCGCACGTCATTGCTTGAGGGAACAGAAATGAAAGGATGACAGCTGAAGCAGCAACAGAATGCAAGGGCGGAGAAAACGGGAATAGGCCTACCCCGAAAATGCTCGCCGACAAACGGCAACGTCAGCCACGTTTACCACATGCGAAAAAATCAGGTATCAGCTCCGAACACGGATTGCCTTGGTAGGAGGCAGACTTAAAATATTTTGTGTAATTTTTGGGATAGTATTTCGTACTGTATTATTGTGGACATAAGCCATTGCAATAGTATGCCGTCCCAGAAATCTTAAAGAGTGAAACTAAGGGGCAAAAAACGAGAAAAAAAAAGCCTAGTTTGGCAGTAGTAAACACACACATAAACCAAAACAACAGCACATAAATATCTTTCACTTGCTGTTGTTTTGGTTTACGAATGTGTTGACTACAGCCAAACTAGACTTGTTTTTTCCCTTTTCTTTTTCGTTTGTTTTTCTTAGTCTCATTCTACGATTTCTGGGACGGCATAATATTGCAATGGCGTATGTCCACAATAGTACAGTACGTTATTCTGTCCCATTGCGTAAAACATTCAAAGACATAATATTTCGTCTAGGACAGACAATATTAGCACCACTGTTATCTACCAGCTTCTGTGTTATGAAATAACCTCGAAATATATCAGCAGAAACTAGTTTATGTTATCTAAGACATGCCGAGTACGATCCCCCACTTGATTTACAGTGTGTAGCTTTACACGGCAGTCCTCTTAACTTCCACTCGCAGAAAGAAGTCGCGCGATACAAAGACAGATTTTTAAGTCTACAATTGTAAGAGCTAAAATGTCATATTGAATTACAATACAGCCCACAGATCTCCATTTCCGCAGCTCTGTCTTAAGAAAAAATCCACTGGACAATCTTTTTTTCTGCCATAACGTACCTGTACCAAATATGGCCGAGTTCTCAATATGGCCCACTAGTCGCCATTGTGTGGTAATGCTGGGATCGATGTGGGATCGATACACACTAGTCTCCAGTGTGAACATAGACCATACATAAATATATGTATTACATCATCCATGTGTTATATTAGTGATATAATTAATGACTTAGGCGCACATGATTTTTGAACCTTAAGTGGGCCATATTCGGTACAGGAACTTTACATCTAATTCTGAGGTTAAATTCTTTAGACGGACTTCATTATTGAAAAAAAAAAAATGAATTACGTGTTAATACACGCGTGATTAGTCTGACGTACTGGATACCTGCAACGTAACGTCGAGAGATGGCCGCGTGTTCTATCCAGATCCACAGAATTTTATGTACTGCCCCATACCAATTTCAGTGAAATGCATGTCGCAGTTTCTTAATGTTACTAAATTCCTCACCTAGCACATTAAGTTTCCCTATAGTTCCTAACTACATGGAAATAAAGGCATTTTTCGCGGATTGTTCGTCACGTAACTTCATAATGAAGTACGAGTCTAAGTAGCTGTCAAAATGAAATTTCCAACGTATTTATGTTTAGCAGGTGTTTAATAAACTGATGTAACATCACTCTCAATACATAACACATTGATAACATGTAAACAGAAAATAAATTTCTATAATTGTACAACGTGTTACATCAACTGAAAAAAAAGTGATTATAGGATGTTTTAGGGTCTCGTCCAGAAACAGTTTCAAGTTTTGGACAAAAAATTTGTAACAATATGTGCACACACACACATCATAATATCTGTCAACAACTGCTCTTCGAGGCTATATAAGAAACCAGGGCAGTAGCGTATTCAATAACGTCGTCTGCGAGGAAACACTTGAAGATTCCATCTGCACGCGTACATTTCTACTAGTGAGGAGCACAAAGTTCAGTGTTTCCCCACGTCCAAATATTTTACATATGTTTCGGTCGCGTTTATCTGTAGACAAGGACTATACTTCCTACGAACGGGTTGAGTTGTAGTGTAACTGATGTACTGTACTACTTTGGTGTGTTATCAGACTTTATACATGTTTGTCTTAATTAATGTCAGATTAGTAATGAAGGTAGTTCCAGAAGCTTGACATAACTTACGTAACACTGAAGACAAGACACTAATATTATATATAATTACCACCAAGAATAGATCACATACCATTTAATTAGAAAAGCACAAAGCAAATAAACGGAGAAAGACATCAAGAAATAAATACAGTTGGCTGTGAAAGAATCGCTTGTGAAAAGAAACATTTAACTCTGAGCAAATGAAAACAAACACGTCTTAGTATTTTCTAAATACCATTTCTAGCAACGTTCAAAACTAATCAATTACTCAAATACAAGAGACATTGAGAGTCAGAAATATTTTAATATTCACTGAAATTGTTTATCTTTACTTAGTCTTCTTCAATTCGATTTAAATAAAATTTAATTTACTTTAAAATTCTGGAACTAAAATTTGAACTTTAACGTGAAATGCTAAGTATGTCAAATAAAACACTTGAATATGCTCGCGACTACTTAAATTACAAGGATCGGCAAACAAATCTCTTAGACTCTCAGGGCCACTGGGTGTAAAACTGATTAAAACCAATAATAAAACTTGAAAACGTGAAAACCTTGCAAAATATGAGTGTTCAAAACAGTCGGAAGTGCCTGCCCAAATTACCAAACGCGTTAACTTGGTTGGCGTCACCTTACTTATTAGGACCATATATTATGCTAATAGCATCATTGTCGGAGTCTCTGGACATCTTAAAGTTTGCCCACTAATACAGATATTAAGGCCAGGACATGGACACGCTTCATAAATGTGCCACATCCCTGCTTACGCTGGGATAGAAAAAAACGGTCTCTCTAAAACTTAGGACAGCGTCGAAATTTGGCGATTCCGACGGACGTAAAAGAAATCACACCATTTGAACGCCGTGGTGCGCTCGCGGCTACACCAAAAGCCTTGAAGCGTCTGGCAAAGACTGCCGGCTGGGTTCGTGAACTGAAACCCGACACAAAAATAACAAGCCAAAAGTAAATATTGCGGTAAAAATAATATAAAAAAATACCGAAACGTAACATTAATTACTGAAAGAAAGAAAAAAAAACAAATATTTGTAACCTAACCTGGTTACATAAACTGACCTCTAGGCTAACTAAGGGGCGTTCATTAAATCACCTTATACACGTTAGCGTAGTTTTAAAATGCATTTAAAATAAAGAAAATAATTGCCCACTTCAGAAAACATCACAAAAATATGAGAAAAAAAGAAAAACTAATTCTACGATAAAAATAATGAATAAACTCTAAAGATTTATAGCGAAATTGTATAGTGTCTATAAATTAACAATAAATGCCTTGAAGTCTTCAAGTTCTGTACAAATGTGTAGAATTCCCATCAATAAATGGGGACCATTTCGACACTGTACAAACAAAACAATGTAAGTAGCTCGAAATATGCCAAAACATAGACGTGACGCAAACAATAGGCTTACAATGCCGTTATGAATAAAAACAACCACTTCTGTGTTTCTTGCATTCCCATATAATAATGTTGTGCGGTACAGTAAACGAGTTCTTCACACCGTTTAGTTTTGTGAGACGCTACACCAACACCGCAATTTTTTAACAACAATTCATAAAATACAATAACAATGAAAACTGTTGGCTATTTTCGGGTATTTCCGTCATTAACAAAAACTATACATTAAAAAAAAATTTCGAAAATTAACAATGTAGCCTTGCAAATATTTCTGGGCAAGTTTACTTTAATATCTGTATTATACAGATTGTTAACTAAAGAATGTTACACGATTTGCGAAATGATTTCTTATGATAAAAATCAGGTACTTACGTAACTGAAGTTTATTGCATGGTTGGCGCATGTCTTAAATTCGCGATTGAAAATTAAAACCGAAAACCACAATTTGTTAAAATAACCAAAAGTAAGGAGAAATAAGTACCGAATTTCCGGGTGTGGTTTAATAATAACAAGATCTGCAGTCTGTTAAAAAAAAATGTTTTGGAATCTTTCACCATATTAGATACTAGGGTTGGTCAAGCCTTTATTTTTTGACACAGAATTTTCAGCATTGTTATGTTTTTTTACATGACAGTTTGTAGCAGGATGCCCCAATGACCGGAAAAGTTTGCCTTGTCACAACCCTCTTACGTAAACGGTTTTCTAGGAAATGTAGGGAACACCTGTGAACAGTATGTTGCTTGTTATCTGCAAGGCTCCTCATATTCTACAAATTTTCCATTTTCTAGAAAATCGTTCACTTGAGCGTGTTGCAACAAAGTGAACGTCTTTGTTCAATGGAGCATCCTTCTGCAAACTGTGTCATTTAATATTTAAACATGTAATGTCATAAAATTCTATGCCAAATAAAGGCTTGGCCAACCCCATTATCTAATCTAAGGGGAAATATTTTCGAAACCGTTTTGTTTTCCACAGATCTTAGGTAGGATTACTAAACAGCATCAGAAAATTCATTACTTACTTCGTCTTACCTATAATTCCCATTTCCAATCATGAATTTCTCCCTTACAATTTGCACTAGCCTAACACTTGCTACATAACTTCGTCTCATTTTTACAGGGAAACATCTCAAAAAGTTGCAACATATTGTCATTAACGCACTGTATATCAGTGCACAACAGTGCAACAGAAGCGAACATGACCGAGAATAATAATGGCAGCAGTGAAGGTATCAATCAGTAGGAGAAGGCATTGTTACGTAATTCGAATAAAAATGTTTGAAATCTCGTGCCTTCTATTTTTTAACACTAGACGTGAATCCACAGTTTTTTTTAATGCATAAAACTTAACAATCTGCTAAATTATATAAATCACAATATAATCTACAGGATTTTATCGAGAGAAAAATATATTATTTTCTGTTCAATTTAAAAAAAGAATTGAACTTCACAATGGATGAATTGGAGTCAATTGATCATGAACTGCTTTCTTTCCAGTTTAAGACTATTTGAAGCGTGATTTTTTAAACAAAGAAACAGCCGATGTCAAATACGGACTAATATCAAACAGCCATGTTATCGGTACGATGTTCGCAAGTAATTTAAATACAGTCATGGGCTATTCGCAGCCCTTTTCATAATTGTCATGTCAAAAATAATAATCAAAAAATTATATTTTAGTTTGGACTCAGGCGTTACATTTTGAGTGTGATGAAATAAACAGACTGTATTTATAACTCACAATATTGTTCTTATGTCAACAAGTGACGGATTAACGCACACTGTTAGATATAACTTTGGTTAACTTATTAGTGGCCAATTCGTCGATGTTGCTACACAATTATTACAGACATCAGGCAGAAATTTCAAACGTACATGAATTAAGATGACGAGATACATAAATTGACGCTAAAACCGTTTGTTGGCATTTGTAGGAATCTAAAATTATATATAGAAAAAAGACAATCGAATCATATAAAACAGTTTTGACATCATCATGAGCAATTATTTTACCGATGTGTGACAAAATCACAGCGTCGTAAATTTTTAATCAAAATATAATTAAATTACAACATATTTGCTTACAAAGCCGGCAAAAACTGCTTTCTAGAAGTTCTCTCTCTTTCTCTCGTTCATTTTATGCATTGACGTTAAGACCCCTACAATTTTCAATAAACGTTGTCAATGTTAATTTTCGTGCCACTCCTTCTTAAACGGATTTGTCACCTCTTTCGTCGAAAATTTTCATTTTCGTACTGTAAATTAAAATTTTGAAAAAAAAAAAAAAAAAAATAGCAGTAATGTAGCTTTATAGAAATATTACATTTTACAATTAGATGAGTATTACTGACCTAAATTGTTACTAGGAGTTGTTTAGTCTTCATTATACTTTGAGAGAATTATTAGGTATCTCAAATTTTATATTATTTTAATTATTTCATAATGGTGTTTTAATATTTCGCATACAATATGCGTTAATAATGTAATTAGCTATGCCCTATTGCAATATCACCAAATAAAGCTAACCAACTTTTGAATCAAGAAGATTGCTTTGGAAAAAAAACAGGCCACATTATTATTGTTTTACAACACACGTTCCCTTTTAGAAGTGAAGAACAAAAACAGTGTAAATAGGCACACCTGGCCTCAATGCACGTAAGAACGAGGAACGGTATGTCTGTCAGAAGGCAGGAACAGTGACGGAACATTAGCACACGCTAGTTCGCAAGCAAGACACGGCCTTGACAAAACCTTCCTTAGAGGTGATAACGAAAGGTGAGTCATACACGTGACGTGATATGACATGCTGTATCGCAACGGCTTCTGACGACTGCAGACCGCAAGACCGATAGCCGCCTACGCTTACTTGCTCCAACTCATACCGATTGTGTAAGCAAAGAAGTAAAACTAGAAGACAAATTTGCTCGCGCGATTTCAATAGTCCACGTAAAAACTAGCACGTGGTATGTTGGATCTAAAAACATTCCCACCTAATAATAAACTACAATAAATGATTTAAACATTTTTTAAAATAAATACCTGTCAAAGTCAGACCATTGCCAGGCTGGTGTATTTCACTTGCGTGGAAAAAGCTAATAGATATTTGTGCATGCACAGGTAACTCGCAACTACTGTGCAAATGTGACAAGATGGTGTGATGTAAATATCAACAGCACCCTTAGGACCCCTTCAGTTCCTACTTACAGAAGGAAGACACGAAGGTTTCCAATAACGATAAAACGTATTTTTACTTCCGAGCAGGCATGAAACCGGTTGCAATAGAATGCGGCGAAAGGGACGTTAATGGCGTTCACTGCATCACTGTCGCCAAACAGCTGATCCAATTTGCAAAATGGCGCCAAGGCAAGCGTCCATGCAGTTAATCGATTTCAGGTGTTGGTTGGTCATGTGGCCTTCGCTGTAAACTGGTTTCCATGCAAGGCAAAGCTCGACGACGTCAACGAAGCAGGTGGTTTCCGATGGACAGAATTTAAAGCTGACCTTGCAAGACATGGTAGACGAATATTCGAAGGTCAATCCTTCTACGGCCAAAATTATGTAAACACTTCCAAGTCAACTACTTCATACATTTGCGTATGGAGACAAGCAATTTGAAAAATTGAAAAGTAAAAATAAAATAAATAAATGTACGAAAATACTTTTTGGTATTCCTTTCCTACATATATATATACATATATATATACATATATATATATGTGTGTGTGTGTGTGTGTGTGTGTGTACACACGCACACACACCTGATACATACTTGAAATTTAACCACATGCCCGTGCACGTCTGAAGACTCAAAATCAAAGGAATGACTGCGATAAAGCTCCTACGACCTCACGTCAAAGACATCGTACTAAAGGCCAATACAACAAAAATAATTACAACCGTACGAAATCATCAATCTTTATATGAAGCAGTGAAATAGAAACACCGCTGTATTTTGTATTTTACTGCCAATTTCGACAATACAAATTTTAATTTCAGTTAACTCTTGCAACTAATTTTCTATAGTAGAAAATAGTGGTAGTCTTGTAGACGTTACAATTGACTACATTATTGTCACGTGTAAAATATTTAGCATGCAAAGTATTCTCATAACAGCCTGTCAAAGTCAAAAATGTGTAAGTTACAATAGCCAAACCAAAACCAACAGCCTTACTACTTATGTATGTATTATTAAACAAATTGCTGAAAGTAAAATTATATTAAAGACTATTTGGTATATTTTCAGACCTATAGAGCAAAGTAATTGCAGAGAATAAAAAAACAGGTACCAAGTGCATGGAAGATGGAAGGCACGGAGGGGATCTTCAGTAACCAGATGAAAGCATCCTGTATCCATGAACGAAATCAAGCATAAATACAGCTTCGTGTGTTCCGAAAGAAACCATCCACTTATAACTATTATTTTATATACAAATAATATGTATACACTTATTAATAATTTATTTATGCATGATGTAACTTCGGTACTCTGCTAACATTAAACCTTCAAAAATCTAAACGCACTTACTTTCACATATGTTGGTGCCATTACTGTATACATGAACCGTGAACCGCATGTTATAGCTAATAAGGAAAATATGTGTCATTTATCAACGTCTGTCTATGTGTTACGTTTAAATTAAGGCCCACTTTTTTTTAAGCGTAATATCATATTTATGAAGAATTTTGGTAGAACGATACATGATAACCGATCAGAACAAAGATATGTTTTAAAAGTTAACACGACAGTCAAACCCAAATAATTTTGCCAATGTCGAAAAATTCGCGCATATTCGTCGCGACGACATTGAAACTAAATTCAACTACAAGATTCGAAGGTTAAATAAAAAAACTATCACTTCATTCAAACAATAATTTATACCGTCGAATAGTTCCTTAACAAACAGCTACGTCCAATTTCCCTGTCTGCTGTTAGTCTATAGTGATACCGTGGCGGTAAGGCTGATGGTTAGAGCGGGGGAGGAGGTTGACAGAGACAGAGGTAGGAAATATATACGTAACCGCAGTGCAAAAATTAATGCTGTCCCGTGGAAATTGTCGTGATGAGAGACGAGAGAAAGGAAGCGAACAGATGATGATGTTACCTGAAAGTAGCACAGTAAACAACAGACAGACTCCTTGAAACTTACCCCAACCCTTGTCATGGATCTGTTGCTCTCTTTCCCTTTCTCATCTCGCTATCCTCTCTCATTCTAAACAATATCCCTCTCTCTCCCCCTAAAAACCTAGAGTCATTTTTAAAGCGCGGTTTTATTGCGGTTACCATTCTCATTTCTGAAATCATAATCACACAAATAGTGCAGTATATATTTTTTACATAACAATATAATATTCACTGTGATCTTTGAAGCATTCATGCAGAGGGGTTAGTATTATAAACAGGAGCTGTTAAACTGATATATGCAACTACGAGAGTATGTTGCAAAACACACACAATAAAACAAAAACAAAAAATGAAAGTTTCAGCTGTTGCTCAGGAGGATATAACATACATTTTCGGGAAAGGAATACAAGCTGTATTAACTTTCCGGAAGCGCTTCAGCTGATAGACGTTTATTCTGAAAGTCTTATCTTGCGTCACTGCTGTCTCTTAGGAATAATATTCAAAGATCGTTACACGCGCGCATAACCATGTCTCGTGTTCCACTTATCTTTAAAGCTTACTTTATAAGGGATCGCAGTGGCCGAGTGGTCAGATCACTCGCCTCCCACCAAGGTGATCCGGATTCGATTCCCGGCGGGGTCTGTCCCCGGATTTTCGCATGTGGGAATCGTGCCGGGCGATGCCGTTGGTCGGTGGGTTTACTCGGGATCTCCCGTTTCCCCCGCCCCTTCAGTCCGGCGCTGCTCCATACTCACCTCATGTCACTCCCCCCCCCCCCCCCCCCCCCCCCCCCCCCCAGCGCTAACGACCTGGATGTTGAGCGCTGACCAAAATCTCTCATTCACTCACGCATACTTTATCGGGACCAAAAATTACAAAAAATAACGGTTTTAGGTTTCTTATAGGTACGAAAATTTTGGTGCAGTATCTTTAAAAAAAATAATAAGGGTACTGGTGTTAACGTCTCTTACAGGCGATCCAATCGACGAGAAGATTGGATGCTACTTCAGTGATTTGTCATTTCCAGGCCTTCGAAAACACAAAATACGACCACCTATAGTGTTCAGCGAAATATATTCGTCCGCTGTCGTTATAAGCAAACAAATAAAAATCTCATCCCCCAGTTTTGCATATCCGCGAATAAAAATCGTGTACGCGTTTTTTTTATTGCTATTGTTTACCTGACTTTAAAACTAACGTACTTTCCTTGGGAGGGTCCAGAGGGTACATGACCCCCTTCTCAAAAATAGACTGACATGGAATTGTACCGCAAATGTTTCATTTTACTAACTTACTGCTAAGTCTTAAAACTATAAACTATTATTATTTTACTTCCTTCCTATGTTACAAATCCAAATTGTATGTGCATTTGTAACATGAAGACGCGAACTTCTCCAAACGGAAAGTCCAGACCCGACCCGCCACATGGTACTCGGTTGACGAGAAGCGCAGGCCAGACCGACAGACGGAGGAAGGGAATGAATGGGAAGTAAAAGCTTTCCCCCGGCTGCACACGCGATTAAAGGTCGGCGCAGTCGTGCGTGAAGTGTAATACTCCGCGCCGCCCGCGGGAAAACGAAAGTGAAATTAAAAACCGCTCCTCGGTCCCACACTACACTTTCTGCTGCACCGCACTTCGTTCGCACACGTCTCCATCCTTCCAAACCTCACACATCGTGCCTAGTACAACATGGGGCAGTAGACGTCGCTGCGATTAAACAAGTTGACATGAACAATTATACTAGCACCAATAAACCTAACACAAAGTACACTTACAGCTAGTTCACAGTAAAGTAAGCAATCACTTAAAAAGACTTTGGCTGGCCACTAATAACTTATTATATTGAGGTTTCAGTCTTTATATTTGGAGACAAATAAAACGTATGTATGTATTATGTTTGTATTAACATGTAGCAGAAGCACAAAAACTATACTAAAACGTAAATAAATTAACAGGGTCTTAAAAAGTGCTTGCTTTGCCGTGAACAGATTATACAACATGTTACTTCACCCAATAGGCCTTTATAACAATGTTTTACTTGAGCAAGTTTGTGATGCGTGTGTTCGAGGTGTTACAGCATTGTATTTGGCATACATCTAGCTTATGTGAATAGAGAATTGAAAAAAAAATCTCGTATTCGGAAGTACCCGGGTTCGATGTCCTGTCCGACCATCCATATTCAGGTTTTCCAGGTATTTCCGAACTCTCTCCATACAAAATGCTTGAATGGCTCCTTCAGAGTCTGTGCCACTAATCGTGCTCATTTTTTTTCTTAACTTCTTCCTGGTCCATAAATTGCCAAGCTATATTTGAAAATAGGCCAGTAGGGAATTAGCTAACGAGCTAATTTTCACTACGCACATTTTACTATCACATTTTACTATAAATATTAAAACGCTAAGTATGGAATAATGAATATAACGTAAAATTTAAGGTTGTAATCATCTCCCACTTTGTAATAAAGACTAAATAACTCCTAATACAAATTAAGCACAATAATACGCATTTAATCGTAAAATGTAATTTTTATATTAAGAGACATTGCCAATAAATCGTCACAGCCTTAATTTACTATACAAAAACGAAAAATCCTAGCAAAAGAGGTGATACAGCCTCTTTACACAAACAAATGCCATCGTACATTCCTCTCTCGTTTCCTCCGTGTACCAATAAATAAGATAACCAAATATCTCATACACCTGTAGGTAGAGATAATGGACAGTCTCGAAAATGTTTAATGTCAGCGCATTTTCCAAGCCAGCGTGGCTACCGTTCTTCACCTTGCATTACTGGAGGACGGTTACGTACGGTATTTTTTTCAACCTCAGATGGACTGTAAAACAAAAAAAGGGAATGAGATGTACAATGCTTTTACTGTTGAAAGATACGTACATATTACAACTACTTTTCAACACAATCACCATGCATGTTGACACACTTGTACCCGTGCACCAGCTTTCAATACCCTCTGCAAAGAAAAAATACGCCACTGAAGATGGCTAGGAGGAGGGGGTAAGCAATAGTTCTGTGTTATGATTTATTTGCTTTGCTTCATGGGATTCCTGAAGTAACGAAACTGTGATCACAATATGTTATGCATATCATACGCGTACCACACCCAAATGTTTAAACGAACAATAGGGCGGTTATTTTCTTTGCAGAGGGTACTGGGAAGATGATGCACCGGTACAAGTGTGTCAATTTACGTGGTGATTATGTTCAAATGTAACTGAAAGATGTGCGTATATTTTGACAGTGCAAGCACCTTTCCAATTCATTCCGGGTTTTTTTACAGCCTATCGAATGTTGAAAAAATATAATAACCCTCGTAATATGGATGTGATGTTTACAGACGAATCACAAACGCTCAGTACTGGTGCACCATTTATCACTGACCCCGTCAAATAGGGACCACTGTTAACATAAGAACGTCGAGCATAGAATTCTACATTGACGCCTAGAAAACAGTCAAATTTTCCCGCGATAAACCAGCATCCCTACCGATAGGCTATTCACGGTAATGGAAGCCCTTCTCAAACCCTGGTTACCAATTCCTTTCAGTCAATTTGTTTTTTTACACCACTCACTGATGTAAACATGTATTTCATCGTACAAAAAATTTAACGGCTGCGACAGTAATACGTTTTTCGATTACTATTCTGAAGAAGACCATCTTCAAAAGAGCATACTTTCCAGAGTCACAACATTCGGTTCAGGATCGCCTGAAACCATTTATAATTGGTTCGGGATTTTTAAAATCTAGTTACTTTTATCCTTTCAGATAATTTCTATTTTCGTGCCTCTTTTTAATATAAACATAGCACGTCAAATATATGTATACTTAAAAGTAATGCAGGAAGTCACAGTTCAAAAAGTAATTTAATTGTTATCCTAAAGATTGCTGGTCTTCGTAAGCGCTCAGTTGGTCGTGAACCACGTATAACGGGGTATCCACGACTAATTATGCAAGGTCAATTAACAAACACGCCGCGTGCTTGCCAGACAGAAGAAAACAGATGATGGCGCCGTGTGCCGGAACTACTGGACTGCACGAGCAGCAGTGTTGACATTCTGCGTGGGGCAGCTGAGCTGACTGGTTGAACACGAGGTCGTGGTCGTGGTCAGTGGGGCGGACAATGCCGCTTTCCCTCCATTCACTGGCCAGCTTCCTCACCAGCAGTGCAGTTAGCGTTTTATCTCGCCGTGCGCCGAGACGGCGGCCCTGGACTACAGCGCAGCGGTCTCGCTCAGCTGGCGGCCACTTACACAAACAATATACCCCCCCCCCCATCCTATTCCTTCAACCACCAACATCATGGAATAAAACAAACGAAGAGTTCCCTCAGGGGATAGTTTCCTGGATATACAGGATGTCCAGAAACAACCGCATAATAAGCCCACTTCGCGAATCCTGGGTTAAATAGGATACAAAAATGTAAGTTGCAAAATGTAAGACGACATTTTACATGCACACTGTGACAACACTGCATGCAGAAAGTCCCCTCTTGCGCTCCACGTCCAGGTATTATTTTGTGTATGTTACTATACGTCAAGTAAACGTGGAATCATGTATGGACTGCTGGGATTTTAACCTGCACCCATAATATGCATGTCAGAACAGCGGTGGTAAGAAAAGTAAGACATCTGTGGAGCGCAAGAGCGGACTAACTACAGTGCTATGTTGCCACATTTGCATATTAAACGTCATAGTACAGCATTTTGCCACTAACAATTTCGTCTCCATTTTAGCCCAGTATGTGCATGGTGTGTTTATTATGCAGTTGTTTCTGGACATCCTGTATTGGTTTCATGCTCATCTCTTGTAACCAATTTTCATGATTAAATTTTGACACATCAGCACTTAATAATTGAAGTTTAAGTGTGCTTATTACTGTCATCCATAATTTCTGATGTGCGGTTGAAAGCAAAAAAAAAAAAAAAAAACTAGTTAATTATGATGATACAGATCAAAAAAATATATTACATAAATTATACAGTTAAATAACTGAAGTCATGCCTTACTTGGATTTGTTTTTAAATAATCAATATAAACATAATGTTATATAAACACTTTTAACAAAATCCAACATATCACAAAACTACCACCTTAAACCACGCACATCACGCTTCACCCGAACCTCTAGGCGCAAGTCACTCAACTGGCGTGCAGTCTTCAAGTCGACAACTCGCCTCTATGAGACATTCAGTGATGACGCCAACATTTATACGCGCAATGATAAAAATTCTGCTGGAAGGTGTAATACCAAACAAAAGGATTGCAAAAAACACACATTTCCGACATTTCCGTGAGCGAGAAGATCAGTGGACGATCTGAAACGGGTATACACATGTGTATCGTTTCTTGAATGCTATTCCTAAGCAGGTTTCACTAACGAAAGTTGATTAGTTTCCAAACAAACTTCTGTCTGCCAAAGTAGTGCACGTCGCTCAGCTGCCTGGGCATGATGCCTACCTGGGAGCCGTGAATAGTGAATTACATGTTGCATTAGATGCGGCTCAGTATCTGTCGGAACACACATAGGTTGTAAGCAAATTAATAGCTCAAACTCCGGAACGTAAGTCCTCATTAAAAAGTAAGCAGACAATACGGGGCACATTTATGACAAGTAAATTATAAGGGCGGTATGAGACCTTCAAAACGGAATTTTAAAACAGTGTTTAGTGAATTTCAAAAACAGTTAAGAGTTAATTTACAATTCTGTATGTGATGTTAAGCGTGACTGAGATCTTTACTAAACTGTAAAAAATTTACCCTTCAAACTTTACCCTTTCATGAGAATAACAGGGGTGACAGCAAATAATTTAATACAATTCGAGGGAGGTCAGCCCTATTGTTTTCATGAATGGGGAAGGTTCGAAGGCTGAGTATTTTTACAGGCTAAAGATCTCAGTAACATTTGACATGACACATATAATTCCAATTTAACTGCTAGCCGATTTTGAAATTTTAATCAAGAACTATTTTTAAATTCAATTTTCTATGGCGCAGCCTCCCTTAATATTCACTTGTCTAAAAAATATCCCATATGTCTGCATACTTTTCATTTTCATGAGGAGTCGCCTCCTGGAGTTTGGACAGATAATTTCCTTACATTCTGTATGACATCGCTGATTGTTTTCATCCCTGTTCAGGTAACGTTGCTATAGGTGGTTCACGATAAAGTGGGCACTTTTAAAGACCACCTTGTCTAGAATAAAAATTTATATTAATCGTGACAAGATTTTAACTTTGGAATTCATTACTATATATATATATATATATATATATATATATATATATATATACACACACACACACACACGTTGTTACTTAATTCGGTTTTTCTATATTAAAATTGGCAGTAAAATATAAATTATCTGTACAGAAAAAGTAATTAAGGATTAAAGTCCTTATTTTATCCCGAACCACCTATTTAGGATCTTTCAGGCTTCTCTTTTAATACCCTCAAAGATATGAACAAATTAAAATTCGAAGGAAACTACTGTCCATAAATGTTTCCCCATATTTTCAATTCAAATGACAAAATTTCCATCTGCTCAACACAGAAAACGGTTTCAGTCCGAAAGCGACATACTGAAACGCGATATTGCATCACCGAATATAATAAAACACGTAAACCCCTACCCTCGCTATCGCCAGGACTGCGAGGTAGGTTGCACCCCTTAGGTCCCAACGAAAAATATTAGAAAATAAGACACTGCTGCCAATGCAGTGTTGCGTACACACCCGTATCAGTTTCGCCCATGTAATATCCCTTATTACCTCCAATGGGTAAAATAACAACGCGAGCAATGTCTCCGGCGAGGATTATTATACACATCAACGTTGGAAGTCCTTGTTAGGAACCGAAAACGACCATTCCTTCGCCCATACTAATATATTATCAAGAAGATTACAAAACGAGGCCATGGCTTGTTGAAGCAGATTACTACCGCCTGCCGAATAAGTATTTTTTACGAACAAAAAGAAATATGCTGTTTCTACGACCAAATTTTCCTACAACTGACGACATCTTACTTCATTATTCAAAAGTCCCTATATGATGTTCGAACCCACAACATATGTGACTATCATAATTTTCGAACCAATGTCAAGATTTGTTTCTGGTTCAATTTAAAATAGATGCGACAAATCGGTAACGTAATTTGACTTTACGTTCTCGTCGACGAGGTCATTGAAGAAGACGACACAACTTTTAAGAGAAGTCCTCGCCTGCCGCATCAGTAGCAATGTCGATAGTGGTGCAAGTGTTTACAGGAATACACGCCATTCGCATACCGTTGTAGCTAATAGTTTCAACTTTTCAAATTAATAAATTAGAAAGACGCAGCTATGATTCTATTTTACAGTTTTGAACTGCAAACTTGAAAAAGCGGCACAAATAAATGACAAA
>PNEQ01101453.1:0-36764 GCA_003012365.1 Medauroidea extradentata | reverse complement strand
ATGTTTAGAGGTAAAATGTGTATACAAGTTTTTTTCGAATTTTGTACATAACAAATTACAATTTTATACTGTTAACTTCTTAATATATTTTAAATATGTGTGTGTTGGTATTGGGCATATGTATTCAATTATAAAAAAATGTTTAGCAATAATTAATTAATTATCACTTAAGTGTCCGGGGCTACCCCCCTTTCCCCTACACATACTACATTGCATTGCCAATTTATTTTACATGAGGGCCTCTTTTATGTTTCTCTGCAGTCAATGGTACATTATATAATTTTTCTATGCACGATAGATGATATAGTACATCAGCTGCGAGCAAATCAGTCACTTTGTGAAGACGTTGAACAATTTATTGCTCGACCTCACTCACCTCCCCGATTTTCTGCTAGTTGCGAAACTGTATATTTCATGGTCAATGTACATATACACTATATACAATATTACGATCACACACTTGAGTCTGTTTCTGTTTCGATTTGAACCCTTCTGTTATTTCCTCTACGCATAAGAAGCAATGATCTCTGGAAGAAAATGATGCAGCAGCGGATCGCAGCTGAAAATGAGAGCAACTGACATCGTTATTTCTTCTCAGAGACGCAGCTTGTAACTTATCGTTATTGTAGCGTTTCCGAAACGAATCCTGAACTGCTATCGATGTTTTACCTTACAACAGTTTTCCTTTACCGCCCCTTCTGTTAATGCTAGACTGACCAAATTTCTCCAGTCCTTTTTCTCTGACAATAGTCAAGTCGTTTCCATCAGCACATTATCACTATGAAACATTTCATCTCCTCTGAAGCCATGACTCCGATAAATTACTATGTTCACTGCTGATAGCTAAACTTACTATGCTCACTGCTGATAGCTAAACTTATAAATAGGGACCCTGTTTTTTCGTGAAAACAACTTTGCCTCAGTTTGTTTCAGTGCCTTACGTGCACATCTGCAATTCTGCTTCATGGTTATTGGCAGCGTGTCTATGTGAAGAGCCGTATCTGATTTGACTGAAGCAATTACAACAACGTTCCTGCAACACCACACGTCTGTGATTTTCCGGTAGAATCCCTAGGCACGTGACAGTTAAAATATCCAATCACTGACCACGAAGCAGAACTGTAGATGTGCATGTAAGGCACCTAAACAAAGTGGGGCAGAATTCTTATCGCGAAGAACAAGTGTTCCTAGTTATTGTGATTGTAGCGCACATTAACTATTCCAACCAGCAGTTGGATGTTGAGCAATCCATGGGTCCAAGAAGACACAAGTGTCTTAAATACAAACAGAAATGTCTTAACATCCTTAGACAACACTCAAAACAAACATATAAGTTAAATAACGTCTAAGATACAATTATATAATTTTTTTCACCAACTGGGTGGCAAATCAGATCAGTAAGCAGAATGCTCTATCGATGCTGTATGTCCAAAATGGTGTTCCCAGAATTACATATACAGGTGTAACAATCTAAATTCGAAATTAACATCTCAAAATTTAGCAAAACGTCAACGTTTTCTCACCTTCACTACCAGCGTCTTTGTGCTCCACAGTATCAAAGTTACAGTGCGAGTTTTGCATAGCTCTTAGGTGAAAACGGTTGGGTTTATCAACAAATTGAAAGGAGACTTAAATGTTTGAAATTTTATGGCCTTTAATTTTGTACACGAATACGTCTTCCATAAAGTTGACCAGAACCGAGATATTTAAAAAAAAAAAATTCAAGTTTGGCGCCTTTTTTTAAATGGTGGCGCCAGCGGCAAATACTCGATGTGCCAAAGTGAACATTCGATAAGAGGACTTCAAAATCTATAAGTACAGTATGCCAAATATCAAAACTTCCGCTAAACTTTCCTGCTAACCTCGTATTTTAGCACTTGATGACTGGACTAGAACTGTAACTAATAAAAATTTACAATTAATTTTATATGAGGTACGAGTATAGTTTCCCCTTTTATTCTTTGATAGGAAATATTACTGTCTTACTGGGTCTGGCTAAACTTATATTAAGAACAATAAACTGCTGTAATTATTACAAAACAGTATAAACATTTCACAGGGTTAAAAATAAACGAATATAATTTTGATTCATTACATTACAGGCTTGCAAATGCTTTGCTCTCAGCACATAGATAACCGTGTTTCAGAATATCATGTTCCGTAATCGAGGGTGACTTTGGATACTTTTGTAAAAGAACTATTGTCTACGTGTGTCAACCGTCAGTAAATATGAATTTATTTTCATGTAGACATTCATGATTTGAAATTTACCACGAGTTAATTTTTTTTTACTCGCTGCTTTTGTCGAAATGTCCCAAGCCTCCCCACGTACCCAAAGTCATCCCCGATTACGGTAGAGAATATAAATATTTTCATATAAAACAATCTGTTTTAATAATCAACAAAATTCAACTACATGATTTAATGACATCATAGGTCTTTTTAAAATATTTTATTTAACGAGCAATGTTTGTATGTTTTTCGGGTTAAATCTTGCAACTAAATATTAGAGCAGTTATCCTCAGCCGTTTCAGCTGAAATTTTGCATACACATTTAGTTTGGATGACAATGCATGATTAGCTAAGTGACGTCATTCTAAATCCAATATGGCAGACCACTCAAGATAGCGGACTAGTTATATTTTATGCACTCCCATGATATGGGTATCAAATGAAAGGGTTTGCTGAGAATAATACGAATATAATGGCTTCGAGGATATGGTGTACTACTGCCCGGCTAAACTGTAAGACTAAGCGTGGTGGTGTCTTAACTAATATCGACCTACACCATGGCCAAATTCTAGCGGTGGTGAAATACATCCAAAATAAAACCAGGAACTGTGTTTCGTTAGGCACAAGTAAGCTTGAAGCTGTAATAAGTGGCGCATACTTACAAACACCCAAGTCAAGGTGAAGCAGTGCCGAGGACTGAGTGATATCAGAGTATATCAAACATGATGTGAACCTACCACCTCAGAGCACATTATGTGGTATATTAGCTCTTACCCTTCTATACCAAGCTCTGGGAGGGTCGATGGATATTTCTTTGGTACTCGTAGGAATAACACGTAAAAACAACTAAAAACCAAAAAATAATTAATAGTAAATAAACATTTTAAAACAAAATTTTATTTAAACCCATTAAAAAGAAGAAAAACTTTAAATTAGATCAATTCCATAAATTTATTGCATTTATATGATATAAAAGCTTGTCGCGAGATTTACCTGTGTAGATAAACAAGAATACAATATGTAACTTGATCTTGACACACGTAATTCTAAGAAAACAAATAATATGTGTTTTTATAAAATAGGTAAATCTCGCGACAAGCTTTTATATCATATAAATTGTGTAGCGCAATAAATTGATGGATTTGATTTAATATAGAGTTTATTTTCCTCGTTTTAGAGTATTTAAATAAAAGCCTGTATTAAAAAATGTTTTTTTACTATTTATTATTTCTCTCATTATGTCCTTCAAATTAACACCTATGAAAACTGCTACACAAAATAAAATAAACTCTGAAGCTCAAAATGCTTAAATTATAGTAGATAGTTCCTCAGATATCTATATTGTGAGATAAAAATTGTTCTACCACTGTAAAAAATATGAACACAGAATTAACAAAATATATAAAAGCCAAGTCACCTTACTATGTACTGTATGTGTACTAAGTTGTCCATGTTTGAAGAAATTCTGAAAAACAGTTCATTAGATACCGCTTTTGATGAAAATTGTTCAAAAGACGAACACAGCGTGAACAAAATACCTTTCTATTTAGTCACCTTAGTGTACTAAGTACTATAAGTTATCGATTTATATAACATTCTGAACAATGGTTTTTTAGATATATCTAGTTCTACTGTCCGCTGTTTTGGAACAGCATTAGCAATATACATAGAGCTACTGTTTTATGGTGAAAACTATGTTGCGGTGCCTTGTGCCAATCTACACATACGTCTGATCTTCTTACCAAACAAGAGCCCACACCATCTGCCTGATGGAGACAGAGGGATGTAAAATAAGTGCAACAAACATTCACGACATGCACAGTGTAATACATCCTGAACAGTGTCCTTGGTTTTAAGTGAAAGCCTTGGAATAATAATGGTGCCCCTGATCAGAGGAAAGGAAATAGTTATATGGGGAGAAAATGTTACAGTACCAATGAAATATCGTGGCTGAACAGTAGGCCAACTTGAAAGAAGAACACACAAAGGTATTGTAATAATTCATGCTGCCAGGTCAGTGCAGCTACATAAACTCTTCTCGCGAGTCTCGTCGTGCAGGCAGACACAAGGACTTCAAGACACGAGCTACCCGAGACTCCTGGTGAGAGCTGGGTCACTGAAAGAAAAGTGCGGTTGTAGTTACCATACTTCTGTTAAAAGTAGGGACAACAGTCATGTTCGGTTGTCTGTATTATCACGATGGTTCTTACAACAATCTGTTCTGTAGAAAGCCCAAATAACATATTCCTTTTACAGAACATTCAGTTACTTCAGGACATATTGTTATAGGTGCAATCAGACAGTACGTACCACCAAACAGGACTGCTGTCCTTATTTTAATGTAAGTATGGTAATTGCAACAGCAATTTCTTTCAGAGGATTTAGATGTTAAATTATATTGATGGTCATTCAGTTACCAGTCGAAGCTAAATATATGCAGCCAATGACTTTATATTTATCTCGACGTGGCCCACATCAAGATAGGATATTCAAGCTGTGAACAAATGTGTATATTTCTGAACAGAAAAACACTGAAAAACACTAAGTCTTAAATGTTTTCTACATTTTAAATCCTGTATATATATTTCCCTCTCTTCAATGCAGAAATTGACAGCTTGAGCGAAAGTAATGTCTTGAAAGGTGAGTGAGACACACCTTACAAAGAGTTTAAAACGTTAGAGTCACTAATAACCTTGCACATAGTTGAGTTCCAACCTTGAAGATGCACAGTATAATGCAAAGTGAGATATCAGTTCTCTCGAACAATACATTTGTGAAGTTACATGTTTCTTGTAGTAAGGTAGTCAAGGTAAAAGTCAGATGACTGGTGATGAATGCTATATTAGGAACAACTACGGATTGGCAGCTCCATAACGAACGAGCTGTCTCCTGGAGTATCCACGGCCCAGTGCCTCGACGAGCCAGCTGCCGTGGATGCCATAGCGGGCAGCGAAACTTGACCTTGCCTTCAGGCCAGCATCAGGGTCGAAGGGCACATAGAGACGCTGGTTGAAGGAGGGTGGCCCAGCCAGTGTGTAGCTTGCAGTGTTGAGGAATGTACGTAGGTCAGCTGGCCGACCTGTCTTGGTACGCAATGTACCTTCACACTGGCTCGCTGACAACAACACCTGCCAACAAACATCAGGGTACATACACATGATGGTTGTAGATGGTTGGTCCAGCCAGTGTGTAGCTTGCAGTGTTGAGGAATGTACGTAAGTCAGCTGGCCGACCTGTCTTGGTACGCAATGTACCTTCACACTGGCTCGCTGACAACAACAACACCTGCCAACAAACATCAGGGTACATACAGGTGATGGTTGTAAGTGATTTGAATATATGAAGTCTGAGAGCTAATCTCATTACTAGTAGGGATGTTGCTTACATGTAGGGACAAGTTAACTTACAAGGTATTATGATGTATGTGCTAGACTCCACAGTTCCATTTACACTCGCGCCTCTGATGTTTGTTTGTTGGTTGTGACATATATTGACACCTCACGAGGAATCACAGTATTGTGTTGGTTCCCTGCAAGTTTGAAATTGGCTAATAACTCTGCAGCGAAAGTCTGATAAACTATGAGACAATTATGCAAGCAAACACAGCTCATATATCTTCCAAATTGAATAGCGGAATATTTCTGATTTAAGTCACTTGAAACACGACCTATTTGGGGCACTTACCAGCTAAACACGTCAGATTGCCGACTGGTGTTACGGTTAAAAGCCAATGGATATTTAAGTCTAAAGTTCCTCGTTTCTAGTGTCCCTGTACCGGCTTCAAGACATTGGTAGAAATGTTTATTCTTACTATCATGTTACGCAAATAAAACAAGCTTTGTGCGAGATGAGATACCGTTTGTATGAACCAAACTCTACTCTTTTGGAGTCCATCTTTATTTACAGTCTGAAGTGTTGCATGTAAGAGGAAATGTAGTCCGTGCTGTACCTAGTAAGTTGCAGTATATTTTTCCATTACAACCTGTCACTGTTGGGATAACATTAGCTGCTGACATTAAGTCGTATAGAAATTGTGTAATCAACTTGACAGAGTCTGTTCACTTTAAACTAAGCACTCCCCATCGCTTTTAATAACCAAAACTGTATTTTATTTGACCCAAATATGTTAAGTTTTGAGATTGGGGGAATGCTTACACTGGTTTTAGTTTCAGGGAAGTTTGCCGGACAAAAACACTAAAGATGATTGCATACTGGTTGAAAGAATCATTTAAGCAATGCTCGCTTTATCGTAAACAATTGATAGAAAACTAATCATGTGAATAATACGTGTGTATACATTCTCAGCCGAGAGAGCTGAGTGAGAGAGTGTGAGAGTGAGACAGCGTAAGATAGTGAGAGAGTGTGAGGGGGAGAGAGTGCGAGAGAGTGAGAGAGAGGTGGCGTTGTGACTAAACAATGGACTCGCATTCGGGAGGATAAGGGGTTTGATTCCTGTTCTGGTTATCCTGAATGCTATGTCCTGTGATTGGCCATGGCTGGTTCCTTGTTCTTTGAGTCACTAATTACTTATTTAAAGACCTCCTTATGTACGAGATGTTAAGACATGCTCGCTCTAAAAACACTTTCTTTGTCTCAGTGTAGCGTTCATCTTTTAGCTAAAATTAGCTGCAGGTTCATAAGGCACGTTTTCTACTAAAAATGTATGTATTCCTGTTACAAAGGAAATAAAATTGACATAAGAGAAAACATTTGTAACACAAAATATGTTTTTGTAAGTTTTTACGGTAAGATTTCTTTATCGCAACGTTAACACTCTCAAAGAAATAGTTTTCCAATAAAAACTGCGTTATTTACTGTGTAATAACTTCTCTACCTGATCGTGTTGGTAAATTAATGTCAGTATTTATTTATTTCTGCAGCTATAGTTCACTAAATAACAGGCTGAGCTCTAGTCTTGGGCATGTATATATCTGAGAGAAGACTGCAGTAAGAAATGACTTCACATCCCACGTGACCTCTACAACACTGTAGTGTGAAGATATGAGGGTCACATCCTGAAACATTATGTTACGAGGTCAGCAGATATCTTCTTCCTGTGTGACAGAGGTGTGAGATGTCGGACAGTTCTTCAGTCAACTTTACTTGATACGCCCACGTGACTTTCCTTAAAAGATAACAACTATCTCTGGTGTCGCTGTGTAAAACAAATACACGGTAGAATTAGCTAACATGTAGCTAGAGCAAACTACACTTTCATGTACCAAAAATAAAAATTATACATTAAATAATTAAGAAATATTTAAAAGCACATGCCCGGCGGAGACACGAATCAAAGACCTTTGAAGTTAAGCACACACCTCGAGTGTCTTACTGAAACTGCATAAAACAGTCAAAAACATTATACGCTTTGATATTTGCAATGTGATATTTTCAGATTATATTCATAGTATCAAAATAAACATCTACGTTATTAGTAGCATACGAGGTTATTTGTACTGTATTTATATTTTAATTTAACTCAACGCGCACGCTTCACATATTCCTAACTTCCATCATTGTCACATAAACGTACATAAGCCTATACGGAGATATTTACTCATGCATGTAATCTTGACATACATATTCATTTTTGCTTGTTTTTCCTTTCTGCAAGATACATTTCTGAGTCGTGTACGAGACTTTAGCTCAAGTCTATTGTAAATTTACACCAAAATTATTGAAGAGCATATTGTCTGCAGAAACTTTAAAATTATTTTGTTTTAGTGTGAAGGGAACCAAATTTTCGGTGTTGCCAGTTCACCACGCAGTAACGACTTCAGATAATCGACCGTAAATATTTTTTTTCTATTTCGCTGCCAGTTTACACTCGTCTTGTGACGGATTGTTTGAGGGAATAGTGGAAGGATTTGAAACTTTGAGCACATTCTCTTCCAACAAATGAAGTCACATACTCTATATTTTGACATGAATCTGGATCCAGAACCTCTGGCATAGTAAGCTGGTGCTCTTACCACTGAACTGTGGAGGTTGGCAATTATTTGACATAATTAATTATAACGTACTATTTATTTACCTTTCTTCTAAACTTCTACAGCTATTTGTGAATAGCGGTTCATTTAATATAATTAATATTGTTGAAAGATTTTCATATATTTAATTAAATGTTTGTTGATATATTAATACACACTTCGCTACATCCTACCACGTCAAAATGACAACATAGAGTGCCTCGGTTACAGCTGCATGTCTTAATTGGTTGTAACATTCGTTGCGAGAAAAGAAAACAGAAAATCATTTGTGCCAAGTTAACCTCCAAAGAACATCCAGTTTCTTCTATTTTAACTCGTACTACACGATGCTACTAAATCGTAACATCCACAGTGTGCTGATGACTCGTTTTATCTGTAGAGACACGTAAATTGTGTGAATTCATTTAATGAGAAGTTAGGTTTTAATCACCCGGACACCTGAGTTACTTCGTGACTGGGTTAAAGTTTAAAATACTAGTTCTTGTGAGCCAATAGAAAAGATGCAAGGAACCTCTCTTTGCCTACCGCACTAACTCGTCAGATGTACAACTAGCCACACACTGCAGTAGAGAACACAAGACGTACAGTACAGTTGGTATGTCTTTGAACCCACGACAATGCTGAGTCTCTATGCCACACAACTCATTTATTAATAGTTTGTCATAAGTCAGGCAAGCCAGGAATGTAATGTGAAAAATATGAAGATGAAACTGTATGGCGATTATAAACAACCTGCTGTACAGAAAGTACAGCATGGTAGTATCGTTAGTGTTGCAAACTAGGAGATGTCCGCTCCATACAACACACCAGACCATACCTGACACTGTCTGTGCATCTGGACAGTTACACACGAGAAGTAAATACATGGCGATAAAGCAGCTACTTGTTGTGGAATGATAACAGCTTCGAGGCCTCACACTCGCAGATTGCATTGAATTCGTTCTTGTTGTATCAACAAAACACACTTGTCCCTTTCGTAGGACTCAACCCCAGACATGTGACATTCACAGACAAGTCCCCAGGCATCTCTTCTGCACAATTCACCAGCAAGAAAACTTACCCACGTTATCGAATTCTAAGAGCAAATAGTGACACAAATATGGCTAGTGTATTTGTACCCATTTGAACTGCCAGGTGGTATTCACAGCGCCATTACCAAACACACAAAAAATACTTTTTCACAGACACGTGATGAAATCACAGTTCTTCGTCAGTAGGTATACAAAAAAAATAGTTTAATATGTAAATTTAATTTTAATAGTCATTACATGTTACACGTTATTTTTAGTGAATCCACGAATCACTGCAGGTATAGACGACAAATTATTTCCAGTTTTTTTTAGTGTTCTTTTCTATATTTTTGCTGAGCTATTGTACCACCAGCATATCTTAAATATTTAAGTTTGAAATATTTTTCTAGTTTTCTTCGTTTTTTTTTATTATAATTTTGTGCGCACTTTCTAAGTGCAGGAACATTGTAATTTTAACGAGCTATCACAGAGAGGGAAGTATTGTTGTATAATGTAGCATACTTGTGTCAGAACAGGGACGACAGAACAGTTAGACAACCGGTATTATCTGCATTGTTCCTGTAGCTATAACTTTGCCTCAGCTTGCTAGTTTCCATGGACAATATTTCACACTACTTAGCTTCAGTACTTGACGTGTACATCTGCACCCCAACTTCGTCGTTATTGGCCGTGTCTCTGTGTAGATACGTCCAGGTCCGGATACAGGTCTAGGTTTGAGGAAGGAGGGAGCATTCCTTTAAAACTAGCTATGCCTTAACCCCGAGTAAAAGAAGTGGGACAGGGCGTTCTCTACCGGAAAAAAAATTACATATAAGGTGCAAAATAATGCAATTCAAGGCGTTTCCTAAACAAAAAATTTAATATATCACTTTAAACAATGTTTATATTTCAAGGATACTTAAATGGTCAAAAAGGCCCTTCTCCCCCCCCCTCCGGGATCCGCCACTAGAGGTGTCACTTATTTGACTGGGCCAATCAAAACAACGCGTATGTTATTAGCGGTCAGAACCCTAAGACACTGAGAGACAGAAACACCCTATCACTGACCACGGAGCAGAGATGCACGTGTGCACGTAAGACATTCCAATACTCTGGTACAAAAATAATCTCTGGTCCCTACTAATGAAGTATGAAGTAATAAACTATTCACTACGTAGCGGCCTTATGAAACAACGCCCTCATAAACAAATACGACGTGCGCCACTGAGTAGCAGGAACTCACCGCAAGGACCAGTAGTTGAAGCAGCTCATGATCCCGGCTCATGACAGAACACTCGACACTTTGACACGTCGTATTGTAGAGTGACGTGAGGCATCGCTGTCGTTGCCAACACTTTCAACTGCGAGCGATGATTGTCGTCCGCAGTACCGTAACTGTCGTACAGCGAGAGTGGAGTATTCTATCATTCTCTTGCCGACCACACTATAGTGCAAACAAACATGTGTATATTTTTGACACTCGATGTTGGCCTACGACTGTATTAACAACTCCTGGAATTACTTCTTAACCACATAAAGAATAGGAAAATTCGACAGGTTGTAAATACGACATTCTCAGGATTAAACATAAACGTTATTTGCTGATGCTTCAAATTACAGTCACCGTCGTATGACATTTCATTAAAACATACTTTTGCTTTCCAAGTGGTATTTGTATTATTAACGTCAAATACTTATAATTTTTATATGTAACATTAATTTAAACGGTATAACTCATATTTCTATGTATTATTTATTTTTGTATTTTGGAAAACAGAATTTCACAATTATTATTTGCAACTTTTAAATAAAAGTACTTACAAGTTTATACAAATGTTCTGTCACGTAAACAATGTGCATGAAGTCATCATCATACACGATGTGGTGTTGTAAACCTTCCATATGCTGATTGCTTCGTTTATATAAACCAGTTACTAAACAACAAAGTACAGCCTCATTGATGTGTCGCTCACAGTCTCAGTTAGCAGTGAGACAATGAGGGTTACTCTTCACACCTTCATATCTACTAATATAAACCAGACATATAAATACATGCTGCTTCCAACCGCGTCCATTATGTCTTGACTAGTTGCAATCTAGGTTCCTCTGATTATACCATATTTAAGGACGTTGGACAACTTTCAGCTCATTATTTTATAGTTTTGTGGAATTCTTGATGGTAAGTAAACACCAGAAAGGGTACAATACTCACAGAGAAACATTTTTGTTAGTTGCATATAATTTGTACAATTAGCTGTTAAAATCATGATTTTAATGTTTGTGTTTTACCATTGTAAAAAAAAACAATTCACTGAACTAAAACTTTACTGACAACGAAATACTACTCTTTAAAAATTAAACACATAAGTGGAAAGTTCGTTAAAAAAAACTAATATAATCAAACACACTAACACCTTACGCAGTTTTAAAAGGATTTTGACAATTAAAAAACTGTAAAAGGACTTTCCGTGGAGAAGTGGAGAAATCACTGACATGTCTTCGAAAAGCCAATGACGCAGAAATTTTAACTACAAAGTTTAATTAACGTGTTTTAGTTCTTCTTAAAATGGCTACACAAAAAATTTAAAATTGTAACTTCGGCACCTAATAACACAAAAAGAAATTAAAAGCAAAAAAAAAGAATACTCTGTGAAAATTGTATTTCTTATTGTGTTTATTTATCAACGACAATCCTACGTAAATATAAAATAATCAGCTGAAAGGTAACCACACTCTTAATATAGCAAATGTTGCATTTGTTAGCAATACTTCATACTTACTGACAGGAACATGTAGCTTAAATATGCTACCGTAGTCTTCAAGGTCGTATGTACACTTATGCCACGTGTGTTTGTTTATTGATTGATAACAGTGTTACAGTTGGCCAGGAGACATGGTTGGGGACCGAGAATATTACCCTAACTAATTTTAGGACACGTAAGAATCCAAACATTTTTCCTACGATTGTAATCTGAGCTAAGTTCGTTAGACGCGATCTGGAGACATTTGAGTTAAGAGACCCTGTATTTTCTCACAATAATGTTTGCACCACTATGATTCAATGTCTTATGTGAATATCTGTAGCTCAGCTTCGTGGATATTGGGAACGTGTCTATGTGTAGAGACGTTACTTATTTGAATGTGCCAATCAGAACAAGGTCACTGCGACACCACATGTCTATCATTATCGGGTAGAAATAACCCCAAGACGCCGGGAGTTAGAAACATCCAGTCACTTAACATGATACTGACCTGCAGTTGTACACGTAAGTCATTGAAACAAAGTGGTTCGAACATCTTATCGCAACAATACAGGGTCTTTGATTTGAATAAATATAAACATGCACCTCGTTTAGTTCAGTCAAGCTTCTACATGTCCTGAGACATGGGATAGTGCCCTTTGATTATGTATACCAAGGGTCTCGCCTGGACGACACGCTAGCGATGACGACAGTGCAGTTCTGTCAATAGTTGCACAAGACAAGGGCCTCAGTAATTATCCCTTCCTACACTAAAGTGTAGAAATATAACACAATGTATCGGGGGAATCGGGGTCTGTCTTCTTCAAGCCTTCCAGCCGTCACCACCTCGCCAGGATGGTACTGGGTATAGATCTCACGACGTGCCGCCGTCGTTAAGGGGCCTGCTTACCTGCGCTTCAAATACTTTGCAGCGAGTTGCGATTATTATTTTTTTTACGAAACTATTCAACGCACATTATACCTGTATATCTACGAAAAGAACACACACTTCAAACTATGTCGCTGTAGATTCAAAAATTCACACCATTTCCGGGTCCCGCAAAATGGTCAAAGATGGGGTTTTCAGATTGCCGTATCTGTAAAAATAACAACTGGGTTCGAAAAACATAACTATAAAAACAAGCGTTAGACTTTGAACAATGCTGCCCACAAATAAAATAATGTGGTCGCCGCTTAGTCCCACAGATAAATGGGATAATAGTACAGCAATGCACACCAGCTGAGTGGCTTGCACGGAGAGGGGATAATATATTACATACGTGGGTCAACGGCAACCTTACCGCTCCTGTCTGACACACACAAACTCAGCCTACCTAGGGAGGCCCCTTAACTGAAGCAGCCATCATCAGCCTCCAGCACCATGCCAACGACGTCTTAGGTATCTAAACTTCACCCTACATCCAGATTGTAAATCGTGTAGTAATGTTAAGTCATGTAGGATAAACCACAGCAACTAGAACAACGTCTTTAGTTGAACAGAAGCCGCAGTAATAACACTGACTTATAAACTACTTTCAGTACAAAGTGCCTACCTCTGGTTTGTCACTCCCTTCCCTCCCCAACCTGACATAAACGTAAGACTTTGGAAAGGTATTGTTTATAACACCTTGTTTCCTAGCATGCTTGTTATTGGCTAATATTCCTGCAGGGCATGTTTGGTCAACTGGGAGACAATTATTACAATGTATACAGCTACTGGCACGTACGCTGGCTTGTAAGTGTACGATAATTGTGGCACAGTAAGTGTGATAGGTCGTACACATAGAGGTGAGTGTGGCAGTGGAGGGGGGATATACTGGCATGTTCCTAGTGCACGTAGCTAGAGGGGGAAAGCTGATGCGTGGTCAGAATACGGCCTCCTTGTATACACTCTCTATGACTGGATAGTCGCCACACTTGGACATCCTAGCGAGTCTACACACGCCACCTCGCACACTTAGTTAACTATTCATTCTTCGTTTACTGCAGGTTTTGTGTTCTCTCCAACAGCTTCACAGATTTTTAGAGAAGTAGAGAAGGAATCAGATATACCCTGTATTAAGGGGCCTGCCTAGATAACCACTCAGCTGGCGTGCAGTGCTTTACTATTATCATGTTTACTATGCGACTTTAAGCGGTGACAACATTATTTTATTAAAGGACAGCGTAGTTCAAAATCTATCGCTTGTTTCTATACTTGTGTTTTTCGAATCCGATTCTTAATTTCCCAGGTACGGCGGTCTGTAAATAGCCATTTTTAGCCGTTTTGAGGAGCCAGAAAATAATGTTTCTAATAAACGTACCGAATTTTTAAAACTTCAGCGACATAGTTTGAAGAGTGCGTTCTCTTCGTAGATATACACATACAGTGCACGTTAAATAGTTTCGTCAGAAGAGAATAGTCGCAACTCGCTGCAACACATTTGAAGGGCAGGTAGGGAGACCTCTTAATTAAGAGCGCCGCCTGTCTTGAGCGTATTTGCGTGTTAGAGGCTCAGGAGTGAGGTAGCTATAAGGGCTACCTTGAAGAGTGTATCAAATGTCACGTCGCCTCTACGAGGAAAGTGCTGACTAGCATGCACGGTTCACGCTGATACATTTATTACTATGGGACATATAGCGGTTATCATATAAGCTCAATTTATTGGTGGAAAATCTGTAGCAAAGTTTAGTTCACGTTTATACCTGAGTTTCACATAGTACGTCCGGTTAGTACATTTTTAAATACGGTAGTCTGAAAACGCTATTTTTTTTTTTTGCAATGTTCGAGGACTAAGAAACAGTGTTTGTAATGAACAAGGCTGTTCAAGTGCGATATAATCATAATTTTATATTTTTATGAAATATTGATAGTTTTGTAGACGATACTTGTTCGTACATTTTACTATTACGAAACAATTTTAGCTTTCATAGTTTTCTCATAACGGGGTGTCAAAACTAAAATTTACTTGTTACGCTGCCATGCAAATAGTGAAAACCAACTGACCAACTTAAAGGAAATAATTCGCTGTGAACTTACATCCCATGAGCTATGCAATGAAGCATCAAAAAACAACCCATAACGTAATATTTTGAATTTAAATATAAACGCAAAAGTACAGAAAACATTTGCAAATCCATAAT
This sequence comes from Medauroidea extradentata, assembly GCA_003012365.1. Lineage (NCBI taxonomy): Eukaryota > Metazoa > Arthropoda > Insecta > Phasmatodea > Phasmatidae > Medauroidea > Medauroidea extradentata. Next base: position 21,668 of record PNEQ01101453.1, on the reverse strand, counting down.
TTTTTTAAATTCAAAACCAGTTAGCGGGATTTTTCAAATGTTTTATTATGTAGCCCGTAGTATGTTATTCAACTGTGGATTATTTCACTATTTGCATGGCAGCAAAACAAGCAAATTTTTACTTTGACGCACCGTTATGAGAAAACTACGTCAGCTAAAATTGTTTAGTAAGAGGAAACTGCACTCACGAGTATCGTCTACAAAACTAACACTATTTCATATAAATATAAAATTATGTCTATCGCACTTGAACAACCTTAACAATGACATTTCGTCCTAGAGTGAAGTGTGTTTTATTTTCGTACGTTGCCACAATGGCCGCATGTGGAATAATTTCGTAAGAAACGTATTTGCCTGTATATTGCAGCGCATTCCTTGACATTTGTTCTGGTTTGCTCGCCCACACCACGCCCACGTCTATAAATAATACAGGGAGATTGCCTTCAATATCTCTCTTCACAATACTGTGGTGTCTCCACCGTCGATGAAACATATCAGCTTTCACGACGCTAGATTGCTTGCGTAACTTATTTTTATCCCTTGCTCATGAGACATTGAATTATTATGCGATACCTCTCAACTGTTCCCCCTACAATCTCTCCACTCTTCTCTTCCTAGGTTCTCTGAATATAACCGAGGAAAGTCGAGAGTTCAGTTGGAACTTCGCAACCAACAAAGTACAACAGAATGCGTGTGAATACAGAAGCGGAACTGCCACACGTGATGTGAACTCTAGCCTCGCGAGCCAATGAGCAACATGGTGGCAGGTAGTAGGGATTATAGTGGTTGCCTGGGAGGAAGTGGAAGCGCTACGGGTGAACTTGCCAAGTGCGTCACACCTCACGCTAGCCTCTAGGTGCGAGAAACTGAACTGTTACAATGTATTCTCGCCGCTAGTTGTCCTCTGTGAGACATTCAGCAGCAACACAATCATTTCATGTCGTGACTGTAAACACAAACGTAATATTATACACGCCTATACACATAGAAAGACAGTTTTAAAGTGGCTACAAAATATGTGTAATTATAAACCCTGCCAAATATTTTTCAATATCCACAAAACTTTTTATTGGTAACTTTATTATTTTATCACCAACAAACAGCTTAATAAACACTGCAAAATATTTGGTTGTCACCACAAAATGCTTGGTAAGAACTAATTTGACGAAATACTTTGGTAGCCACTACAAAAGTTTTTTTCTGTGTACTGGACCGCAACAACATCCGTTTTCGCCATATTCGTTTGTGAATATACAATATTGTAAGAACATCGTATGACGTGGAGAGGGCACATGCAAGTGTAACAACTCAGTCGGTGATTGGTTGCACGACATGTATATACACAGATGTTTTGTCTGATTGGTTAGTATGAGCTGTGGACGGTTCCCTCATTCCAGTATGTTGATATGAAGTCGCTGTTTGGAGAACATCTTTCCTCCACATTACTGGCTCGCACCTCTCTAGTTCGCATCATATCTGGTAGTTTACTGGCGTTAAGTGTTTACGGAAAGAAACCTACTAGGGTAACGAGGTAACCTCGAATACCGGAGGTTTGTCACGTTGTTATCGTGCGCCTTGAGATGCCAGATGCATATAAGACCTACATATTTGAGAAGAATTTTACTGAATGCGACTATAGTTTTACACACACGCACTTACAACTCAAGCAATTTTATTTCCTAGACAATCTACTACGTAAGAAATAAATTTCTACACGGTACTAAGTACTACGGGGAGAAAAAATTAAAATTTACTTATATATATTTCATAAATTTATAATAAAATATATTTCTAAAACTCATGCTCCTCATTTTTTGCTCTTCTCCACGAATAATAAATATTCGTTTCGTACTTTTCTTGTTATCTTGTCCATTAATCATACATTTTCTCTCTACAGTTGAGTAGTTTCTGGTAAGCGATAGCTATATCGCGTGTATGGTCTGCTTGCTCCAGCTTACCCTGATGTCGAGCGTCAAGTTGCTGATAGAGTTAGTTTGTTTACGCGCTCTTGTTACTAAACGGCCCTAGAGGAGAGGTCCTCCAGGCGTGTTAACCGAGTTACTTTCAGTAAACGAGCGAGTGCCTGTTGTGGTCGAGTGAGCGAGTTATGGTGGACAGGACGGGCAGTGAATGTGTCTTCTAGGAGAGTCACGGCTCTGCGGTTTGGAAGGTACTGTATAGATACTGTACAAGGGACACCACGCTCGGCTCTTACTTTCTCCCTTGCAGGAGAACATACGGGACTGTCAGTTCTGACTCATAATCACTTGCACAGAATATTGCGACGTGCGGATGTGGATGTTGCAAGCATGCACACTGCTGTACACAACACTTGACACACACATCAGGAAACAACATACAGTCACAATTAACTGAAGGTAATATGTCCATACACGAGCTAGCAGCAAGGTTCCCAACATCAATTAATATAGTCGTCGTTTCTACTGGAAACCATAGGTCACGTTACTACAGCGTCTTGTTATATCTGCTGGGGAAAGAAATAATTGGCAAGTTCAATGACCTATATGTTAGAATCCACTATCCTATACATACTCATGCCCTGTATAATAGTTCACTGTCTGTTGTTCCATTGTATAGCAGCTAATAGACAAATGGTCAGGGCTTGTATTTAAACAGGACAGTGGATTATAACATGCATGACACTGAACTAGCGAAATATTTCCTTTCCTTAGCTACATTACGTCTGTGCCTCTCCTTGATTGGTTCTTCATGTCCTAACATGAGCTAGGCGGATATACTTCAAACACTGCCAGCTACTGGTGTTCTCCACCCTCTTCTCTTACATGTCGTCAACACACTGCTCTCGTCACGTGGTGATTCCTGCCCTTCAGTGGCGGCTCGTGGGTTGTTGCCAGGTGGGGCTGCAGATAGTCGGAACTGTACACTCTTGATGAACGCGCCGTAGACCAACGAGCATGAAATATTTGCCGGCTACTAGATGTGTTGTGACCACTCAGTAGTAAGGGGCACCTGCACATCAGCGTGTCAGTGGCTGTAGAGTCAACCAGCGTACAACCCTGTACAGCTCTTGGCAACTGCAGCCCTACCTTGCAACAACCCACGAGCCACCACTGCTGCCCTTGCCTTGGCGGTGTGAAGTTGGGAGTTTATACTACAAGTCTGTAATCTTAGAAGATCTTCGACTGTATAGACTCCCTTCCTTTTATCACAATACATTGGTAGCAAAGAAACATTGAACTGCGATAAAGATCTATTATAACTGATTATTAGGCGCCCTTGAGTTTCATGATAACATTTTGTATAATTTCACATCTGCAGCTGTGCTTGGTGGTTATTGGCAGCGTGTCTGTATGTAGTCACCAATCAGAACAAGGTTAATGCGACAATACACGTCTGTGATTGGCTGGTAGAACCCCCAAGACAACTATCACGTGACCACGAAGCACAGCTTCAAGTGTATTAGTAAAGCTTTGAAACAAGTTGATACAGAACTATTGACGCGGAAATAAAGGTCCCTAGTGATTATCTGTGATGACATAGTACCTTAGCCATTTGTTGCAGTCCGTGACCTGAGATGTGGCAACCCTGCAGACGAGGGTTTCATTCCCACAGCTTCCCGTCCACCATGGCTACAACCTTCCTGATTGGACTGTGTGCAAGACAGACCGGCCAATCAGAGAAATATGTCACCGTGGAAGAGCACAAAGCTGAGGTAATGTCACCGCTTCTACTAGGTGCACTTATGACTGTACACGTGTGATAAAGTATAGCGTTAACTTATCCCAGTGCTGTAAGTTGTAGTCAAGCCCAATACAGAAGATATGAAATTACGAACTGCTTTCAAACAACAGCAGCATTTTCATTGTCAATATTCGAGATATGTTATGTTTGGTTGTATTATTTTATTTTAGCAAGCTTATCCATAGTACAATGATACAAGCCATGTAAAAGAGTAACATGACATAGCAATCTACGCTGATACAAACATTACTTTAAAAAGTTGTATTTAAAATTTAAAAATATTTACATTGGACTAACTATCAATCCTAATACACAGAATTTTACTAGTTATATAGACTACAAGGCACTATTTACAAACATATACATAATAAATCACAAATAATTATTTTAAAGTTAATATTAAAGAAAAACTTATTGAATACAACTTAAAGTTTTGTATGATTATTATTCCTTAAGATTTTTAGCGATGGAATAGTAACATTCATGTAGTAAAAACGAAACACACTTTTTAAATTTGTAATAACTGCCTGCCTAAATTTAAAATCTGATGTAGATTGGAAAAGACCTTAGTACCTATAATTAGAATTATTTTACATGCATTAGTACGGTTTACATGATATATGTGAATATTTTTTGTCTATTGTTGCGGCTATGCATTTGGAAGCTTGTTTTGTACGATACTCACACGCACTTCCAAACAAACAGGCCGAATAGGAAATGTAGAGGACGCATGGATCAAGTAGAATGTTTAATTAGCTGATGTCCAACTAGTCGCTAGTTGAGACAATAGGAAGTAGTGCTTTCATATACAAGAGCTGTATTCCAAGCCCTGCACATGGATACTCCAGCTGAACTCTGTCTGGTAAGAGTGTGGAGTGTGTGATAGGAGCAGGTAGTGACGTCGGCAGCAACGAGTGACGAAGACTGTGACCTCAGTGTCTATCAGCCACTGGTACCTGAGGAAGTCCTGCAGTGATAGTGCTCAGTGAAGTCCTGGGATATTCCAGCTGAACTTTGTCTGGTGAGAGTGCGGAGTGTGTGATGGGAGCAGGTAGCGACGTCGGCGGCAACGAGTGACGAAGACTGTGACGTCAGAGTCAACCAGCCACTGGTACCTGAGGAAGTCCTGCTGTGATAGTGCTCAGTGAAGTCCTGGGATACTCCAGCTGAACTTTGTCTGGTGAGAGTGTGGAGTGTGTGATGGGAGCAGGTAGCGACGTCGGTGGCAACGAGTGATGAAGACTGTGACGTCAGAGTCGACCAGCCACTGGTTCCTGAGGAAGTCCTGCTGTGATAGTGCTCAGTGAAGGAACTGCTAGGCGGAGGGGGGAGGTAAGGGTAGAATGGTTGTACTTTGACAGACATGTTATAGAATAGTACTATAGTGACGAGTATTACTTCTTGCAGCCACATTACTTGGTATAAATATATACATGTCGGATAGCAAAAGACAAATTAGCTGTTCCTGTGCAGTGGGTGGCTTAGGCTGTAGCTAATGACGAAAATTACTGCCAACACAATGATTGGACCAGATATTATTAGCTAGTTTATCATTGGCTTAGCTGTCCTCCAGGAAGTTTCAAGCGAATCGTGAGCCAACTGTCAAAGTGATACAAACGGATATAAATGTTCGAATTTTAGTTTATGATATTATTACGTAAATTATTATGGTCTCTCGTGAAATATTTGCTTATTTTTAATTAAATCAATACATTAATCCGTTAAGAACACATCTGGTAACATTATAGACGATCAAAGAAACGTCATTACCGTGTAGAGAAGGTAGTGCCAGACACATGAGTCTTGTTTACAGTGTTGCCACTTTCAAGGTCACAGGACATCTACCAATGACAGCTATGTTACTACATACTTTGTCGCCTAACGTATAAACGAGCTATATTAGTTTGTTCTGTCTCTCGCATATCACTACACATTTTTTTTATGATGTACAGATTAAAAAAATCTTCATTATTTGCTTATGAAATTTGAAGAAAAAAATAAATAAAATACAGTTTCCGTAATAGATCAGTAATTTCATCGGGATGGTGGGCGTGAGCTCATTATATTTCAATTACAAAATTAATGAGTCGATCAATATAGACGCAAATATTAATTATACGTCCATCATTTTCATCCTAGCCTAAAGGCAACCACCAATCATATCTATAGACGTGTAAAATTCGCGTTATTTTCTGACAGCTAACTAGACTGCAAGGTGTTCTATGTTCGCTCGTCTCTCATCGACTGACAATAACGTGGACTGCCGTAGAGATAACTTAAAAGTCTAACGGTAAAGTAATGAGTATCCTGTAAAGTGTGTACAAGTAACTGCCATCACGTTAAGGCTAATTACAAATGAATTCACAATTGCTCTCGTGTGTATACAGGATACTGAAGCCGTCTGTACTAAGTACTAACGTCAGATTTTGTATGCCTGAATTCATATCGTGACGTAAGTCAGACGTAAAAGAGATGCTGATACTCGGAAGTCTGCGGGGTAGTATGTTTTGTTATGTCTTTGAATGTTTTATGCAATGAGAGTGTATGAAGTTGTTTACAATATTGGACGTACACCATTGCCATACAATTTTCGTCCCAGAAATCCACACAAGAGAAGAGGGAAAATAACAACTAAACAAACGATAGAAACAAGTAAGCCAGGACTGGTTTGGCTCTAGTCACCACATATATAAAAATAAGCAATGGAAATTCAACAAGGAATTAAGTCAGGCCGCAAGAGTAACAAATTAATTAATTAAAATAAATTGAACTTCCCAAACGAATGATCAAATAAATAGGCCAACACTGGTTTGGCTCTAGTCAGCACATGTGTACATGAAATAATAAAATTCCGGTAGGAATAAGTCAAGTCGCAAGATAAGATAAAATCAAAAACCAAATAAAAAATGAAAAAATTGAACATCAGAAACAGAATGAACTCAGGACACCTGATAAAATAAGTAAGCCAAGACTGGTTTGGCTTTAATCCGCACATATATAAATAAAACACGATATTCCAACAGGAATTGAGTCAAATTGTCAACAGTAAAATAAAAATAAATAGAACATCCAGAACGAATGAACTCAGGACCCCACGATAGAACAGCACAGTGACAAGATTCGACGAGTACAACAAAATACAAAGCACGACGAAGAAAACAAATTACCAAAAACAACAACCGAAACATATATTAACAACTACGAGTCACAGACACGAGTTTGCACAGCACAACGACGAAGACCCACGAAACACAGTAGATTTCTGGCGACGACCCTCTGCGAAGTTTCGGGTGCTGAGATCTGCACCCGTCCTCAGGCCAAGTTGAAGTGAAGACTGGAATGAAAGGTCGGTCTTATATAGGCCCGAGCTCTCTCGCCTTGCGCGACCAATGACCGCCGAGCTCACTTGTTTCTATCGTTTGTTTAGTTGTAATTTTCCCTCTTCTCTTGTGTGGATTTCTGGGACGAAAATTGTATGGCAATGGCGTACGTCCAATATTGTAAACAGCTTCAGTATGTTTTGTCTATCCTTGACCTCCATCCAGACACGCGATAACTACTCACTACAGAACTGTGCAGCTGCGTACACAGATGTTCTTTATTCTCAGAGGCGATTACACTTGTCAAAGTAAGAGGCTCGGTATAAATATATTAAAGGAGCAGAAACAATGAGGTATGTCATCCATACATAGCACGGTTAGTGGATGACATGCTGGTCGAGTAGAGTATCGAGGATAAGCTGTGGCCAGCTAGCTCTCCAGACATAACTCCATTGAGCATGTCTGAAATGTATTTTCATAGGTAATCTCTCTGAGACCGATATAGCACACTATAAAATTGCTTCACAGCTAATATGTTTGCTTTTTCTCATGCATGTTACACGAACAGTACAGAGTGTTGTCTTGAAAATAAATTGTTCTTGCATATAATAAAGAAACATTAGTTTATAGGAAACCATTTATAGTGTGAGGACGTACTAAATCTAAGTGATCAATTTCAAATATTCACTATTCCAAAATATGTTTATATTTTCATATGAACTGTACATTATAGACCGGGACAGGAAACTGTCACAAACACCGCAGTTCTGTATCCACTCTTATGACTATACAGCATGTAGCTTGTCATGTAACAGCTTACACAGAGCCACGACACTAGATCCTGCATTATATTGTTTTCATAAAGTTGTTATTGGGTCATATTGGTGCAGTACCTCGTGAGCAATAGACTTAAACATATATTGGTTGTAGGTCGAAATTATCTTCATGTTAATTCCTAACATTTTACTCTCCTTGGCCACTAATCAGATAAGCGTAATTTTTTGACGTGTAAGGAATGTTCTTACGTTATACATAGGTACCGGAAAAATTCACAGGTTCACCAACCTTGCGGCTATAAATCACACATCTGTTTATTCAAGCAAACATTTAGATAGATATTGGTTGTTTGATATCACAGCGGTGCACCGTGGTTGGGTTGCAGTTAACTGCTTCTCTGTCATTGGTACAGATATCTTCCAGAAGGTAACATAGACGTATATGTGTTGTAATTATTGCTTCTGCCAAAGGAATCACGAATTATTCAGGTCTGTAGTTACGTGCAAGGTAATTATACTTGTATTGTCGTACAGTGTGGAAGATGATTGCGCCGCTGGTAGCAGGAGGAGAGGTTATGTTTTGTAAGGCTGGTGTATTGTTGGCCGCGGCTGTGGTCAAGCTGGCGTGTTATCGGCGCTAATAGTCTCGTTTGTGTCTTCCTAACGACTACTGTTATCTTCACTTTGAAGGCATATATAAGACGAGGTACAGCAAGGTCACGCGTATCTTCAGTCGTCCAGGGAAGATCAACTGAGTCGAGACAACATGAGGTTCACATATGTGAGTATACTACAGTATTGAGGCTTCTTCTCTACCTACTGATATTATAACGTTGACTGTCTTTCTCTAAGCCCAGTGGACCGTTACACTTCACTCTCTCGTTCACGTTATGTTTGGACAACATTCGACAACGCTTCTCTAAAGTGTGTTTTCTTCATACAGAACTGTTCAGTGGAAATATATGTTTAATGATATCGCAAAAATTGTGCACTATTAACCCACTGCTACAAGGTTTATCAGATAGTTACGTGAGGCCCTCATATACATTAATTATTATTACATTCAGACAAAAGAAGACTAACGTTAGCTCTAGTTAATCTCCGAGAACAAGGCGACGCCAGCTTTGTCTTCACAATCAGTTTAAATTAATTCAATTTGAAGAATACTTACGTTCTTATCAAAAACACATAAATTTACGCTTGCGTATTGTTGAATACTAGTAGTTATTTATTTGTTCAGTTAATGTACTGTAGTTACGTTGACGACAGTATTCTCCACAATCATATACTTCGTGTGCATTTTAATATCGAAGCCATTACTTTGTAGTCTTGCTGGCACTTGAGAACTATCCGACAAGCTTCATATATATATATATATATATAGAGAGAGAGAGAGAGTGAGAGTGAGAAGGGGGAAGCCTACATTAGAAGAGAATAGAATGTAGAAGGGACCAGAGTTGCATCCCCCTGCTGGGCGGCCTTGCTATTGGGTGAAGACTCCCAGCCCAGTGGCAGCCTTGATATCCTGAGTAATTGACACGTCATTGGTCATGTCCTAACGTCGCTCCGAGAAGAAGAGGAGACACCTCTGCCACTTTCCTTGCATGACGAAGATATACGAGCATGCGGTCACTTGTCGACAATAGCAGGACTTCACAAGTCCTTCACTAATCACTTCGCAGCTCTGACGTGATCCGGTCAACACACTCGCCTTACTAGTCAGCACCGCAACTGGATTTATATGTATGACGCACGACTTCACGGAACTATCATAATTATATGTAGGACAGCGAGTTTTCGCCTAATATTCCTTGCACAAACTTGCCCCAGTGTCTTACATGCAACCTGTAGCTCTGCTTCGTGGCCAGTGATTGGTTGTTTATAACTCTCAGTGTCTTCACGTTCTACTCGATAGTAACATGTGTGTGGCAGTAACCTTGTAACGGGCGCGGCACTCAACCCACCCTCGTTCACTAGAGCGGGTAGTACACAGCCCTACCATGTGTACTCCCATGGAAGCGTGCTGCCATAACTAACTCGCACAACCATTGTATACAAACTACTTAACATACCTCCATATCTACATACAACATCCTCAGTACACATCACACATTTAAAACCTGCTGCCTCTAACAGCTGCTAATCATGACCCCTACTATAAATGTATATCGTCACTTACGTCTTGTTGGGTCGCACACACGAAAAACACATTGTTGTAGGTTCGTACCTGTCTGCAGACTAGATCACGCTACCTTCCGACGACGCAACACCTATTCCAGCATTAAGAGGCTCCTGGAGCAGCGTCCAAGCGGGTCTCGTTCTCTTCTCTCCTTGAATAGGTACACGCAACGGTTTTAATAAACCTGCCTCGACGGTACTCGGGCCTCAACGTCTTCGATAATTTCTAGCCCCAGTAGTAACTTACACAATATAAGGACCCAGCCATTCCCGAGCGTCACCACATGACATGAAGCTCCCACCATCGCTTTCCTCAGCTGATGGTACACCAACAGCTCCGGCTCGTGGACTCTGGTAACTCTAGCCGCAGATTGCCCCTGTCAAACTCTGACACAGGACTCCTCCGTCCAACTCAAGCAGCCGACAACTGACTCGGTGCACCGCACCCGATCACAGTACAAGACGCCCTAGCGGACAACACGCCAACTAGCAGGTCAGGGCTGCCACCTGACCAAAGCAACAATGTCTCAATAGACTGATAACATACCATGTCCAGCCGAAACGAGGCGTGGGCACCGTCTCAACCTTGTTGTGATTGGTGCAGTCACGTAGGTGACGCCGCTATACAAAGACACGCTGTCAATAACCATGAAGTAGAACTGCAGATGTGCTCATAAATCAGTGAAACACAGTGGTGCAGAAAATCATTTCGCGAAAACTACTGACTTCTATGATTATATTTTACATGCATTGTTACAAGAAGATTTATAGAGACTGGATATATTCTCTGCTTCGCTTTCCTTCAGACTAGACTTCACAAACATACCTTTCCTCAAGCAAACATTAGATGTTCGTTATAATTACTATCTTACTGTGGTACCCCATAATTGGGCCTGCACATTGTTTCTCATTTACCGTTGACTCAGGTCCCCTCCAGGAGCTATCAAAGTAAGTCGTGAGCCAATTGTCAAGGTAACACAGAAATATGTGTGTTTGAATTATATTTATCATCCAAAATAACACGAGGATTATTAAGATATCTAGTTATTTGTTGCTAGGAAAGTTGACTATCTCCTAGGTTCATCGTGTTATCTACGTTTCCAACGTACTTGTTTGCTTGTTCGTGTTTACACATTTGTGTGGGATGGTGAGACTTTCCGTACACAGCAACTGAACTTTTGTTTTTGTCTGCAAACAGTTCAACTGTGTCGAATGATATTGTTACAGGCATGTACGGTACAGTGTGCAACTGTGTTTTGCAATACATTGCGGTAACATATATTACTGCGATTTTCCTCTACACAATTATGTACGTGGTGTGTTTATGCAATGCTTAATAAAAGTCTCAGTGAAATATGTCAACTTGTACTGTACATCTACATGAATATTTACTACAATGATGTATGTACAACGTAAGGAGACAATGTCATCGGAATGTAACTTGTGTATTGTATAGGACTGTAAATCCTGAAAGTGTTAATGTGACTGTACTTGATATACGTTCAGTCGATGCAGTAGTTGAAGTGTACATGTATGTGTATGCTTGTTGTCGTAGTGAGTTGTCTATTATGTGCACAGAAGACAGATTTGTCTCATTTTCGTAAATTTTAATAATAAATTCTTTGTTAGTGTCTAAAAATATGTACTAGTGCAGTGAGGCCTTAATCACATACTACCAGGTAAGTCAGGAGGGTGAGGACTGTGCAGTGTTTCGGCAGACAATAGTACTGTACTGGTCGTTATAGAGATACAATGGTTTAATTGATCCAGCTCTTTGAAATAAGTGAGTGGTGTCTGTGGTGCGTTCTATCAAGATAGAATAGTTACAACTCCACACCCCAGATCATGTGTTGGTGGCCGAAGTGCGACATATTATTGTTTGACACTAGTAGCATCTCCAACAATGTGAGCGATGACAAACCTGTACCACAGACATATCGTAACGTAAAAACCAAATTAAAACAACACATTTCTCTCTTCGTGGTGACCTGTATCATAGTAGATATTCCGACTCATAATTCTTCTTCGAAATGAAATAAATGTGCACTGAATAAAAAAATTGTCACGTTGTGAAGGTCGTAGGTTATATTCTGGCTGGATGTAGAGTACTAGAGACTGGTTTGCCTCAGAAATCTTCAATGTCACAGCAGCGTAAACAATGGCTCACCTTGTTGACATGTGCAGTGCTGTACTTCAACAACCAGGTCAATGACACTCAGGCTCTGCAATATGAGATTGTGTAACTGTTGCGTAGGAAGGAAATTTATGGTCAGTGAGCTGCATCTTAAAAGAAAATGTCATAGATTACTCTATGATGAGTGCGTTCTTTAAATTGAAGCACGGTGGAAATACTCAAACTGTTAGTTTTACTGCAGCATGGAAGGAAAATATTTTTAGTAGTTTGGTCACGAGCTTACATGTTGATGTTCAAGGGTTTAAGACGCTATAAATTGTGTTCAAGTGCGATTAAATCGTAAATGTACATTTTAATGAACTATTACTAGTTTACAGACGATACTTGTGAGCACAGATTCTCTCTTACAAAACAATTTTAGCTCGCATAGTTTTCTCATAACGGTGCGTTAAAGTCAAAATGGGCATGTTCTGCTGCCATGCAAATAGTGAAAATCAATTGGCTAACTTAAGTGAAATAATTCACAGTGAAATAACATGTCACTAACCATTTAACTAAACATTAAAAATACTTCCTGTATGCTAGTTTTTGAATTTTTAAAATGTTCTGAAGGTGCAACTTTTTATGTACTTTGTTCGAAAATTTTTAAAATATTATGTTGTGAGTATCTAAGCTCGTAACTCACGGGGTGATAGTTAACCTTGAGTTATTACACTTAAGACAGACAGTTGCTGTTCACTATTTGCATGGCAGCGTAACATTCGAATTTCAACTTTGACGCGCCGTTATGAGAAAACCACGTGAGCTGAAATTGTTTCGTAAGAGAATACTGTACTCACAAGTTTCGTCTACAAAACTATCACTATTACATGAAAATATAAAGTTGTGAATTTATACAACTTGAACAACTTTAAACCGGAAGTTCTACATTGAACTTGGAAATATTTTTTAAAGCAGCATAATTTTCATTTTGTCAGATTTTTCTCCCAAACTATTAACAATTTTGCTATAGAAATAAGTCATAAAATTCAAAATATTTTTTCTAACGAACGAAGCATTATTTTGCTAAACGCCTACATAGAATTGTGCATCGTATGTATGACTCCTCTTAGTCTAGAATTATACCAAATCATTCAGTTAAAGAAGTTTGAGTTATTGCACCAATGTTAGAGGAAAGCACCAAGGCTGACTTAACTACGTCATGTGTGCAGATGTGAAGACATGGGAGATGTATTTGTTGTGTTCTTGTAGATGAGCGCCGTGGCCTTGTGGCTGACCATGGTTGCCGGAGCGAGGATGGACATGATGGACATGTTGAAGATGGACAACGAGGACTCTGGTATGGAGATGATGGGTATGTGGAAGATGGTCTCAGAGAGGATGATGGTGCCCATGATGTCACCACCAGCAATGGGCTACATACCTAGCCAGGGGCTACTGCCACCCCACGAAGCTCTCAGCTACACGCCGGCGTGGTACCAGAAGATGATGGCCGACTATGACCACAGCTCCTGGCAGGCAGCTATACCCATGACAGCCAACATGACAGTCGCAGAGCGTCCTAGCTCAGAGAGCTACTACACTGCCTCACTACCAGGGACATACGTGTACCAGGTGAGGCCTACAGCGGCCTACACACGACCTAACATCACCGCACACCGCCCAGATGTCTCAGAGGAGCAAGATGCAGGGAGGAAGGCAGGTCCTGTGCTGCAAGTACACCGTGTTGTCGACACACCGCAGCAATTTGTCGTCGTCAGCGCTCCTAGCGGCCAGTTCCTCGTGTCTCAGTGAGTACCGTCTATCTTACCACCTTGCCACCTTGCCTCTCAGCTCTCCTATAACTGGGCACGGGTCATTAAGGGGGTTTTCTACAAATGTTTATACGCCATTTGCTTGTGCATGTTGACGTACTCATAGGGGAGGAGGCGCCTGGAGGCCGATTATATTGTATTTTATTGGTACAACGCAAAATTAGCTGCTGCGTTGAATCTGGTTGCGCTGAAATGGAATTGAATACGCACGCACATATGTGCAATAGGCCTCATGGTGGGTGTAATATTGTTTGTTAATATACGCCTACCAAAATGTTGGCCCAAGTACATATTCTTTGTTCGCAAGTACGCAGTTAAAAGTCGTGAGGGTATATTCAGTTAGCAGGTAGTGTTATATTCGGTCCATTAGGCGAGGCTGATAATGTGGTGGATAGGGTGAATGTATAAGCACAGTGCCCGGTCCTAACATATGGGTTGTAGCATGTATTCCTCCTCCTTGACTGAGAATCGAACCCGGGACTCTTGCGCCACTGTTCAAGAGTTCTGAGCACTGAGTCAAGTAGTCGAACTACTGAAGTTTAATGTTATAAGTTTGGTAATTGTAAGTTTCCACCGTAAGTTGCTCCAGGGTAGGTGATATATATATATATATATATATATATATATATATATATATATACATACATACATATATACTGTACTACATATGACGGCATCCGAGCTACTAACATTAAGAACAGACAAAAAACAAACTCCTTGATTGTGACACATTAAAACTTCAGTGGCTGAGCAACTAAAGTTAAACAGAAGTAGGGTATTTGATTATGAGATAAATTAACTAACAAAACAGTTTTGATAACAATTTCTTATTTTTATACTTTTATCGAATGTGGGACGGTCATTCATATATACCATATGGCACTCATGGGTGGAAAATTGGTAACAGATCAAATTTATGCTAGCGCTTGTCGATAGATTTGTATTCTTCGGCAATGTACGGTTTTCATCCGAAATTGTCTCCATAAGCGCCAGAATACATTTGACTCGTTACCGAAACCAACACAATTACAGGTAGAAAACATCCCTGGCAAAACTCGAACATAAGAAATCCTGTTATTTTTGTTACATACAGTAAAATTAAACTTACCACTGTACGACATCGCAGGTCGAGTCGTAACATCAAAATAGAATTTTTCAAATTTCGCGAAGACATTTTGAAGCCACACTAAGTATTCAAGCATGTTTATACTTCTGCTAATATTTCCATTAAGACACTTTGTTAGCCACGCCCTCAATAACTCCGACCCTGTAACAAACCCGCTAGACGGCGTAGAACCAATCACAGTGCGCCTACCATTTCTGTACTGCCACTCACCGACTTCGAGACATAGGTTCTCTGAATTCGTGATTTCCTCCTGTCCTGTGCCATGATTACTGGAAGTAAGTAGTTTAAGAAAATGCTAGACTGTAAAATCCTACATACTTATGTTGGCACTCACGAATGGCTCCCGAATTCGTTGACACCTCCTGAACTTATCTGGACCATTAACAAATAAGAAACTTGTTCCCAGATCCAGCCTCAGTGCAATAATGTAACAACAAACAGCCGAAGATTAAACACGTTTATGAATAGTCATACGTAGATGTCAGTGTACACGAGAAAGGTTGTAGTGCCCTACTGATATTATATTTCTGTAAACGAGAAGAGTCACAATAGTATAGTGGTCGACCACGCCTTTATGTAAGGGCGTTATGGACGTAACGTTTAGAGGGGATAATACGGACAATTATTTTGGAAGAAAAAGTCAGTAAAGTATTTTCGTTAAGTTGGCCGAGGAACAGATACGTGAAACCGACAGTATTTGGAACTCTGCAAGTGGTAGTAAATGAACAAATTCTTATGAGCTGGGTTTAATGTTTATTATCCCTTCATAATACATGTTCAGTATGACAAATCTGTCACATAACAGCATCCCAGACATCATTGCAAAACATTTAGACACTCGCTGTAAGCTGGCCAATGCTAAGAATATAATCCGCGAATAAATAATTGTTTATCTGTGTTTTTGTTTCCTGGTTGTCTGTACTACAACAGTTTGACGTAATGTCGGTTTATTCTTGTTACATAGGTAAGTAATATCTACAATGTTGAGTCACGGCAGGAACAGTGGTGTCATGTTGTACTTGTATATTTTATCGCTGATCTTCACAAAGCCCGTGTTTCTTTATTTAAAACAAACTATAAGCAATGACTAGGGATGGTGAAATTTCGCGAATTCAATTACCTGTACGTTAGAATCAAATATCCTATGCATACTCAAGCCTTGTCTATTCGTTCATTGTATGTTGTTTCACTGAGTAGCAGCTAGTGTACAAATGGGCTAAACTTGAGTATGCATTGGAAATTTGATTCTAACATGCAGGTCATTGAATTCGTGAAATTTCACCATCTCTAACAACGGCGTATGTTTTTTTTCAAATCCGCCCACTACAAGGAACCTTCAGAAATGGTTTAGCTTGTTTATCATTGGCTCAGAGGCCCTCCAGATTGTGTCAAGTAAGTTGTGAGCCTGTATGATTGTGACTCTTATGTGTTTGAATTATAGTGTCTGCACAAAACAGTATGAGTAAGTGTCTAGTGATGTTTGGTTTGTTAACAGACCAGTGGTGCCTGAAGCGATCTATGCCTACCACCCAGCACCACCAATGTACCATCCAGCAGCATACTACGGCCAGTACTATGGACCAGCCTATCAGAACAGAGGAGTCGTGGTACCTCAGGTCATAGCTTACCAACCAGCATTCAGTCCCGACAAGTCCTTCACTAACATGAACGCTATCTACTGGTAGTGTGCTGAACCTTCATGTTCATTGCTGTGTTGTCATTCCTAACAGAACAACTGCCTCTGCACACGTCACCTTACAACTCTTCATCATAGTTACATAGTCAGCGCTTTTCTTGTCATATCCGCAAATAAATATGTTGCAATAAAATATAATTTTCCTTCTTTTAAAAACTGTCATTCACCAGGAAATTTTCCTACCTCCATCGGGAACAAACAATCGCACAAATTAAAATAGTAAATATTGAATTAATAAATTATTTATGATTTAACTTACAACAAAATGCGATTTAGACGAGGTATGTGTTAAACTTATTTTATCCCAGCCTAAACTTTACCATAGGGCTATCAAATTAGAGTTTCACTAGAGTATGCATTTTCATAAAACTATTTTGTTTTTCATTTCATCTCCATTATTTTTTAGTTTCCTCAACCTCATTGGCAGATCTATGTATCGGACAGGTAAGTTACTCCCAATTGTTCAACAAGACACACTACAGAGAGAGTACAAATTCTTCTTCAATAAGTAAACTAATTAAAGTCGACTCCCATTCTGAAAGAACGACTTCACTAAGTGAAATAATGCTCACTGGACAAGCAGTCATTCAATGTTATGTACTGACAGTTCCTGACATGCAGGATTCCCTGTAAATATATGTGGCTACCACTAAATGTAATAAACATCCGGTAAACTCCTTAAAAGACAACGGAAGTTTCTCACATGCACGGTATGACTTTAATTCAATTTGTAAATATGTGACTAATTTCGATAGAGTATTACTATTCTCTGGACAAGTATTGTAGTATTCCAATACATAAATTGCGAACTATGTTTCATGTCATCTACTTCCTTAAAAGTATTGCTGTAGGCTATATATGTTGAATGTCATGACTTGTCAGTCTGTTTCCTTTTGCACGCAATTTTCCTCTTCCATGTAGAGTGTGGACCTCAGCTATGTCATTACACAGTAAAGTAACTGAGCTTAGGAAATAGTTGTATTCTCTTCCGAAATCGTTCGAGTCTCAGTTGCACGATCAAAGAAAGTACTGAGTATTACAGCCGGATCTACAAATTATCCTATGGATGAAAATGACGAAAGTGCTATTTGCCCCTCCCCCATTTTTTTCCAATTCGTTCACAAGTTTTAAGTGCAGTAGTAATTCGAACTTTCAGGATCTGCCGCCACTTCAGGCTGCTTCCCGAGGCACGTGTGCCATTTGTCCCCCCCCCCTTCCTAAGATTCAGCTCTGCTGAGAACCGCCATTAAGTTACATTGTGACTGGTGGGTTGAGACCAGAAAAATTATCGGGTCACTGACCTCTAGGCCAGACTTTACAGGAATCTCTTTCCTCCAGCGAACATTATATACTCGTTGGTTGTTTGATATTACAGTGGCGCACCATGATCAGGGTTGCATTTTGTCACTTGTTTATCATTGGCTCAGACACTTTACAGGTAGACTCCAGTATTTTGAGTGTGTAAGATAAATTGTACAGTCAGTAGGAATTTATACAGTTTGATAAGAACAAGTTTGTTGATTGCAGATTACATTAAATACAATTATATCTATTTCGGTTGATTTTGTGTCAGTATTGTTGCATTTAGATAGAAATAATACACCAAACTATGTTGCGTTATTTCGCTGCCAACCAACCAGTAAGGGGACTGTATTTAATGTTGAATTATATGCAATAACAGTCAGTGATATTTTTCAAAGGTTAAGTTTTTAGTGCTCATTTTATCCCGATATAACTATATGTGCTTCAAATCAAGTGTCCAGCCATCCAAAATAATGCGCGAATTATTCAAGTCTCGTGTGGGGTGACTTTTCACCGCTTATAACTTTGAGGCAGTTTCATAATGTGATACGTAGAAACCTCAAAAATTTGCGTTTTCTTTTGGACACAAGCGAGATTTCAAAGAACTGTAAGTTCGTGTTACTTCCTCAGTTGTTCATTGGCTTACTTGACAACACCTGGAGAGTGCTGAGCCAATAACAAAGAAGAAACTATGCAGGTCCAATAATGTTGTATCATTGTGTCAGTGAGCAGCCAATGTATAGTTGCTGTCTACTTGAGAAGTCAGATATTCTTCAAGGCTAGCGTACACGTAAGTGAACCCTCATGTACCAATAAAACATTACATTTAATACTTCAACGTTATGTTCGCCATGTTATCACTATAAGGCGACGAAACAAACTTGTCGAGTTCTTGCAGAGTCACTTCCTCAGTGTAAGGTTACAGTAATCATGTCTGTGTAATGTCAACGGATAGAAGCAGTCACAATGCAGACTCTTCAGTCGCACGAAGCACCTGGATCCACTCTCGCCTTGCTTGTACTTCATGGGCGGGTTGTAGAAACAGCTGACGTCTTCTTCCTCAACTTGTACGCCCTCATCCAGACCCTGCTCTAGAAGACTCTGCCTCTGTGGCCCGGGTGTATACTCAGTACATCGATCCCGCAAGTGGGCGTTCATTACGAACTTCTCGCTGGGTTCGCGCGGCAAGAGTGTATCAACCGACTAAGCAAGCCCATGACAATATCTGAAACTTTCCAACATTCTACTACCGAAAAAAAAAAAATCTGAGTAAATAAAGTAAACCTTTTACTTTTAGGAGTAACAAGAACTGTCAATCACTACGAACACACTAATCTTAATTAATGAAATGTTCTCATTTTAGAGTTAAATTTGAAATTCTAGAGGGCTGTAGAATGTATTCTTGTTGGCAAGTAAAATATACGGCTGTTTGTTCAAGTACAACCTGCCACAAATATGAAACATCAGTTAAGTACAATACGAATATCAAAACCACTGAAAAAGACGGGAATAAATTAAGATAATGAAAGTTTAATATACTTCTTACTTTTTTCGGCATATTAGCCTAATAAAACCTAAGAGGTTAACAAGAGACGTGATATAAGATGACAATTCAAGAAGTTGAGTCACGTTTTCCAAAACTCCCCTTGTCCGCTTTCACTAAAACTGAACAAATTGCGGAAAACTGATTAGCAAGCCCATTTGTGACATGGCCAAAGCAGTTTTACAAAATGTGTCTGTTATTGAAGAAGGCGAGTTTTGGAAACTATCGTCACGTCAACTTTAGCGCACATTTAAAAGCTACACAAATCTGTTAAGAACTCACTTTTCTTTGATGATGGACAAGATGAGTTTTGGAACTAGACTACCCTGTTGAAAAATAGGCCACACTCACATCGCCTAAACGCAATGGTTTTTCACTAAAATAACAGGAAAATCTTGAACTAAGACTATAAAGTGATACTAAAGCTAAATTGTAGAACTTGCCAAACGAAATCGTTGGTAGTATTCGTGATATTGATGAATTGCAACATTGTCTTTTATTTCGTTGCTGTCGAACTTAACGAAGGGTTGCTTGGTCGGTTGTTGCAATGTCCACGCCTTTCAACCGCGCCGTCACTTACTACTCGACTGTCCGCATGGCATCCATCGTTGTGTGACGTCCTCACTGTGAGTCCCTGAAGAGGCCGTCATAGGGCCAGAGACAACACGACACTGCGGCAGTCAGAGCAAATCTACTGCGATGTGGACTTGCTGCAGGCCACTGTACTACGTCACCAAGGTCACAGGGCTAGCACCTAACAACATCGGCACTGAGGGAAACTATAGACCCAGCGAACTCTCCATACTTCACTCTGTAGTAGTCTTGATTGTCGCCTGCACATTGTTCCCGGTCACTGCGAAGTTCTACCTGCAAGAACTGAACTTGCCACTGGCAATGCTCATCTCCTGCATCACAGTCGTCATCGCCATGACTGGCGGGCTAGTAGTCACCTTCGTACAGCATCTACTAGGTAAGTGGCAGGACATCGAGCAGGCCCTGGTGATGGCAGCAGAGGTGGACAAGGTATATCTCAAACCTCGCGAACGACCTAGTCGCAGGGACTCAACAGTCATCCACTGTCACATGTTGCTAGTGGTGGTCTCCAGCATGGTGCTCTACACTCTGGATGTGATGTTGAGCAAGAAGAAACATGTACTAACGAGTGTCGTCAACCTGTATGTGCCTGACTTTGTTGACTGGATGGTAAGCTTCCACCTGATCTTCATGACGACGTACCTGAAGAGAAGACTGCTGCAGGTCAACGAGAGGTTGTCGTCGTTGGCCCAGAGTCCAGACTTCACCCGGCGGTTGACGTGCGTGTACCCGGCAACGAGAAGAAGTGGAGGAGCTCTGCTTGCAGCACGACTATGTGAAGCGAGGAGGTTCCACGGAGCCGTGTGTGAGGTCGGCGACCTCGTCTGCTCCGTCTTCAGGGTCCAGGTACTGGTCAGCGTGACGGAGGCTCTGGTCGTACTTCTGTACATGGTGGTCATGTTGGTGACTGCACAGAGAGTGTTGGTGATTGTCGCTGCGTGGCTCGCACAGTCTCTCTGGAAGCTGACGATGTTGGCACTGCACTGCGGCGCTGTGGGTGACGAGGCCAGACGCACGCCACTGTTGGTCCTCCGAGCCTCTCTCTCTGACGACCCAGACCCTCGCGTTCTTCACGAGGCACGTCTCTTCTCACGCCAAGCCCACCTGCATCAGTTCCGCTTCTCTGCCTGTGGTTTCTTCGACGTCGACCGCCGCACCTTCTGCTCCATCATGAGTGCCGTCGCCTCCGTTATTATTGTCATGGTGCAGCTGCTCATGGGGAAGTAGTCTCACAGACGTGCTGACACAAGCACCCATCAACTAGTAGTCGCTCATAGAGTCGTGCTGACACAAGTACCCATTCAGTTATAGTCGTACATAGAGTCGTGCTGACACAAGTACCCATTCAGTTATAGTCGTACATAGAGTCGTGCTGACACAAGTACCCATTCAGTTATAGTCGCACATAGAGTCGTGCTGACACAAGTACCCATTCAGTTATAGTCGCACATAGAGTCGTGCT